>JACEFZ010003156.1:0-49475 GCA_014155875.1 Cepaea nemoralis
GGAAAACCCTGGATACAGAACTATTGACATGGTGACGGGAAACATATACTACATTATGATGACAGGATATTATACTACATGTAAAGGATAATAGGATACCTATACTACATGACATGGATGATAGGATACAATTACTACAATACGTGGATAACATGATACAGATACTATATGACATGGGTGACAGAATACATATACTACATGATATGGATGACAGGATACATATACTACATGTAAAGGATAATAGGATACCTATACTACATGACATGGATGAAAGGACACAATTACTACAATACGTGGATAACATGATACAGATACTATATGACATCATCATCATCATCAAGTGCCGTGCCGGCTGGCGTAGGCGTTCATGGCTCTCCATAGATCTCGGTCTTTGGTTTTCTGGATCAACTCTGCTGCTGACATTCCTCCATGCCACCGTCTCAATCCATCCAGCATCACTTCTCTTGGTCTACCTCTGCCTCTCTTCCCCTCGATCTTTCCAGTTGTTACGATGTTCTCCAATGCCTCTCTTCTCATCACATGACCGAGGAAAGCTGTTTGTCTCTGTCTTATTGTTGTATATAATGTTCTAGTTTCATTAACCTGTTTCAGGCAGTCGTCGTTAGTTACTCTGGCAGTCCAAGGAATTCGCAACATTCATCTCAGGAACCACATCTCTGTTGCTTCTAATTTCTTCTTAATTTGTTCATTTACATTCCAAGATTCACTGCCATACAGCAAAACTGGTTCTACATAGCATTTCAGCACTCTCTTTCTTACATTCAGTGACAGTGACTTATTGCATAAGATACTCTTCATTTTATGAAATGCGGCTTTTGCCTGCCCTATTCTGCTCCTAATCTCTGTTGTACATCTTCCATCTGATGTTATAAATGCCCCTAGGTATCTAAAATTATCAACTTGGTTAAGGATTTTCCCTTCTATTTCTATGTCACATTTTGGTGTCACCATTTTCTTTGATATTACCATTGTTACTGTTTTCGTGATATTCAAGTTGAGTCCTTTCCTTGCACTCTCTGTTACTACAACGTCTAATAATTGTTTTAGGTCTGTTGAATTATCCGCCACCAATACTGTGTCATCTGCATAGCGTATATTATTTATATTATAACCTCCAACTAGTATTCCTGGCATCTCTTTGATCTCTCTCATTATTACTTCGCTATACAGGGAGAAAAGATCTGGTGACAAGACACACCCTTGTCGTACTCCTAGCTTTATCTGTTCGTAACTACCCTCTTTATTTCCCATTTTAATTGCTGCTACTTGGTTCCAGTAAATATTCTTTATTATTCTTAAATCTTTTCCATCAGTGTTGATATCTTCCAACATTTTAATCAGTTCATCATGTTTTACTTTATCAAATGCCTTAGTATAATCTATGAAGCACAAATATATGTCTCTCTGTTTCTCTATTGACCTTTCTACTAGTGTCCGCAATGTATAAATTGCATTGTTTGTGCCCTTTCCTTCCACAAATCCATACTGTTCTTCACTAATTTCCATTTGTATTTTCTTTTTGGTTCTTCTCATTATGATTCTGAGTAGAAGCTTAGTGATATGGTTTATAAGGTTAATTGTACGAAAATCTTCACAATCAATTGCTCCTGGTCTTTTTGGTATAGCTATAAATACAGATTTCAGCATATCACTGGGTAAATATCTACTGCTGTAAATATCATTCAACATTTTGGTTAATATATCTACTCCAAATTCTCCCAATACTTCTAATTCTTCTATTGTGATTTCATCTGGCCCAGCTGTTTTTCCTTTCTTCATACGTTTCATAGCGTCAGCGACTTCTTCTTTCAGAATAGGTGGACCTTCTAAGTTACTATCTTCTGTTAATTCTGCCCTTTCTCCTTCATATAATTCTCTTATATACTCATTCCACCTCTTCATTATAGCATCTTCCTCTAATATTATCTTTCCTGTTTTTGATTTCAAACACCCTGTATTTATTCTAATTTTTTTTCCTGTAAGCTCACTGATTTGTCTGTGCATATTTTTTGTATCTTTAATGGAATTTAATTCAATTTTTTTGCATTGCTCGTTTAACCAACTTTCTTTAGCCTTCCCACATTTATCTTTTATTTCTTTATTTATCTTAGCGTATTCTTGTTTGTCATTTTTATACTGTTTTCTTTTGTCCATCAGGTTTAAGATATCTTCATTCATCCATTTTTTCTTAGCTATTTTGCCTCTCTCTGGTAATACTTCTTTCCTAGTTTGATGAATGGAGTCCCTTAACATTTCCCATTGTTCATCTATACTCTGTATTTTAGTTATTGCATTGTACCTATTTTTCACAGTCACTCTGTATTGTTCTTGCATTTCTTTATCTATTTTTAGAACCTCTTTATTAAGTCTCATGTTCTTAACCATTTTTTCCCCTCTTTTTAATCTTACTTTTATTTGTCCACATAGTGGTACATGATCACTATTACAGTCAGCACCAGGCATTGTCTTTACATTAATTAAAGCATTTCTAAATCTTTTATTAATTAGTATGTAGTCAATTTGGTTGCGTATTTTTTTATCAGGGTTTATCCATGAGTACAGTCGTCTTTTATGGTGTTTAAACCATGTGTTTCCAATTATCATATAATTGATATTTGCCCATTCTATTAGCTTTTCCCCTCTTTCATTTCTTGTACCTAAGCCATAATTCCCCACTACATCCTCCATTTTTCCCTTTCCTACTTTTGCATTAAAATCACCAAGTATTATCTTTATTTCTTGTGATCCAATTTGAGCCATCGCCATTTCTGTTTCGTCGTAAAAGTGTTGTATTTCTTCATCGCTACTGCTTGCTGTTGGTGCATATACTTGTATAATATTTATGTCTATTGGTTTGCCTTTGATTTTTACCATAATAACTCTATCTGAAATACACCAGTATCCATTAATTGACTTGGCTGTTTTTTCATCTAATATTATTCCTACCCCTTTCTCATGTGTCTCTTCTCCAGAATAAATTATTGTGTGATTGTCAGCTATAATTTTGCCCGATCCCTTCCATCTCATCTCACTAACGCCTAGTATATTCATTTTCATGCTATCCATCTCTCTTAGAACATTGGTCAACTTTCCTAGCTCATTTAATGTCCTAACATTCCATGTTCCTACTCTAAATTTATTTATTTTAGTTAAGATTTTGCCATCAGTAGCTGGATGACGGTCTGGTGTCACCTGTGGCTCATGACTGTCCCTACCGGACGAGGATGCCCTAAGACAGCCATTAACGTCCTTCACTAACTTTGATTTATGTTTTGCCATGAAGTCTTGGGAAGATAATGTGGTGGTTTCCCCTTGCCTTCCACATTCACATGGTGGTCTTTTTACCTCTGCTTTTGACAGCCATTTCCGACTATATGACATGGGTGACAGAATACATATACTACATGATATGGATGACAGGATACATATACTACATGTAAAGGATAATAGGATACCTATACTACATGACATGGATGATAGGATACAATTACTACAATACGTGGATAACATGATACAGATACTATATGACATAGGTGACGGGATACGTATACTACATAACATGGATGACAGGATACAGATACTACATGACATGTATGACGGGATACATATACTACATAACCTGTATGACTGGATAAATGCACTACATGACATGGATGACAAGATACAGATAATACATGACATGGATGGCACGATACATATACTGCATGACATCGATGACCGGATACAGATAATTCACGCCATTCATGACATGACACAGACAACAACTGACATAGTTGGCATGATACACATAATACATGACACAGATGGCAGGATTCACACAACATCTTACAATGATGGCACTACACATGCAATTATTGGCATGGATGACAGAATAAAGACAATACGCTACGTGGATGACATGATACAGACAAAACGTGGCATGGGTAAAAGAATACAGACAATTAAAGACATGGATGAGATAATAAAATCAATACATGACATGGATGACACATACATGGATTATAGGATATAGACAATACATGAAATAGATATGTGACATGAATGGCAATGTATATCATTAAACATATGAAAGTATAAAGGTTTGTCATGACATTCATAGCAGAATACATATAAATCACGACACGGGTGACAGGATAAAATGAAATTACTATGACGATAGAGGCAATCAATGACATATCTAAGTCAGAAAACTTATAAGAAATGCAGACACGAACTTTCGCAAAGGCCTCCTGTATTGTCGAATTACTTAGCCACATGGATTCTCCAATCATCTTCCTGAACTCCTCCTGTATCTCGTCAATCATCTGATTTACCTGTAGAAGATAAAGTCATTTAAAGTCGACATAACTGATTTAATTATAGTACAGTATTTACTCGCTCCTCGGGACAAGTATAGATTTAAACTCAAACAAATATAGGCACGCACTCACACACAGTGAGAATGTGGGAATGCTTTGATAAATACATACACGAGCACACATACAAACACACCCCCCAACCCAGACACACACACACACACACACACACACACACACACACACACACACACACACACACACACTCAGATACAGAGTACGGATGGGAGAAACTTTGGGTTGGCGTAAACATATATGACATGTTTAGTTTAGTTTAGTCGTTGGATCAACATCACGGCACACGGTTTAGCGCATAAGTGCTCCTTTTTCCTCCTAACTCAAACCTGAGTCTGGAGAAACTCAGCTCAATGCACGAACTCTGTTGCATCGGCAACGATCCTGAAATACCTTGGATAGATTATTAACTCGAAATTTTGCCCGGGCAGCGCCGTTAGGCTACTCTTTTTCGATTTCCAACTGCCAAGGGATTTGTTACGTGCGCAACAATACACACAGGCGTCCGATCTCACTACCCAGAGACCAGGGGAAATTTTATTACTGGAAGTCCAGGTGGATTTAAAAAAAATAAATAAATCCCGGTCCTCACCGGGGCCTGGACCCGGGACCTCCAGAACTCAAGGCGGACACCATACCTCAAGACCACTCAGCCCCCCCCCCCCCCCATAATATGACATGTTATTATACATTAACAGACATACATACCGACCGATATGCAGACAGACAGACAGACAGACAGATGGACGGAAGGATGGAAGGACGGACGGACGGACGGACAGACCGACCGAAAGACCGACCGACCGAACGACTGACCGACCGACCGACCGACCGACCCAACGACCAACCGACTGACCCACCGGCAGACAGACAGACAGACAGACAGACGGACAGACGGATGAACGGACGGACGGATGGGCGGACGGACAGACAGACAGACAGATGGACCGACGGACGGACGGACGGATGGACGGACGGACGGGCTGACGGGCGGATAGATAGATAGATAGATAGATAGATAGATAGATAGATAGATAGATAGATAGATAGATAGATAGATAGATAGATAGATAGATAGATAGATAGATAGATATGTGTGCTGACGGGCGGGCAGGCAGGCAGGCAGTCCGTCCGACTGACCGACCGACCTACCGACCGACCGACCAACCGACCGACCCAGCCACCCAGCTACCCACCCACCCACCGACCGACCGACTCACCGACCGACCCACCCACCGATCGACCCACCAACCGACTCACCGACAGACAGACACTTACACAAGCAAGCAGTCAGAAGACAACTTACATTACGTTTGGTTCTCTCCGAGTATATTCTGGGAACAAACATTTTGCTAATTCCCTGGTTGAATGTGGATTTGACCTGGTCTAAGCATTCCTTTGTTCTGGCCTTCTTTCCAGCATATCTAATAATCGACTAATGTTTAAACGGGTAAGAAGAAAAATTAATATTGTTCCATAGGAGATACTGTTATTTGTATGTAAACTATTACGGCTATGCAACGACACATGGTGTAATGTCATCAGTCCCAACTGTTCTTTTTACCTTGCATTAGCAGAATTTGGGGAAATTAGATAAACTTGTTGAACAAATAGATAGATATTTGTTTTCTGAATAATACTGTTAGAGTTGTGGGACTAAGGTATATTCTGCGATGTCCAACAGCTGTGAGTTTGTTGTTGTTTTGTTTTTTTCGTGCACAGCTTGCAAACGGGACCTCCGATCTCACTATCCAGGAGACATTGGGGACTTATGACACCATTTGTTTTCAACGGTTCTTGAAGGAATTCCCGTCGTAAGCAAGGACCTTCTCAGCTGCCACTTTTGGGACTGGATGGGCGTGAGTCATAGTAGAACTCTGTTCAATCCTTAACCAGGCAGGCACATTGTGTGCGGACCGCCCTTTGGTTACTCTGCTTTGGTAGCAAGCTATTATTCAGTTAGATTCTCTTCTTTGGGTGAGCTCTGCCATTAATCTATATCCAGTGAACGACCTGCCAGCATGGCCGATACCAATGGTCCTATTGTGTGACGTGTGTCCTTATGGTTCGTTGTCCGCTTTTACTATCTCCAATTATATTATGAATTTAGAATAAGGATAGGAGTAAAGACATAAGCCATAGAATTAACTCTTCTTATAAATAACTTGCAGCATAGAGACGGGTTGTAGTTGATTAGCAGGATAAGAAAATGAAAATATAACACTTAAAGAACATGCCCTGAAACATAGCTCCTCATATGTCAATTTTCTTGTCTTCATTCTCAGGCACTTTTGAAAGCTAAGAACTACATGCAATCCTTACAATCCAGAATAGAAAAATTTACTCAAATCAGTAACACTATCTGTATGCTGAGAAAGCGAGTTCTCTAAAGGATTCATTTTCTCTAGGACTGCTAGACACTTGTTTTTAAACTAGCACACGCATCTCTGCATAAGACAAACCAACTAGTTCAGCAACCAGCCACCCACTATTTTTTATTTCTGAACGTGCAGTCGACAACACAAACAAACACCGACAAACGAAACAGCATTCCACATGAAATCCATAGCGCACGGTGTCGCACCAAGCTCTCAGCTAAATAGCTGGGAGACAAACACAAGTACCGCAAGTCTAACATGAGGAAAATGTCTTTAATAATCATAGCCAAAAGCACTCAGTACTCCAAGTATCACTTGTGACAGTTTTCCCAGTTTTCGGTATTGACCATGCCTCGTTCATAGCAAAAGAGAGTCAGCATACGTTTAGTTTAGTCGACGGATCAACATCACGGCACACGGGCGCAACCCATAAGTGCTCCGTTCTTCTCCTAGCTCAAACCTGAGTCTGGAGAAACTCAGCTCAGTACACGAACTCCGTGCACCGGCGAGGATCCTGAAGTACTTTGGGTAGATTTTTAACACGAAATTTTGCCCGGGCAGCGCCGTTAGGCTACTCTTTTTCGATTTCCAACTGCCAAGGGATTGTCTACGTGCGCAACAATACACACGAGCGTCCGATCTCACTACCCAGAGACCAGGGGAGATTTTTACTAGAAGTCTACGTGAAAACAAAAAAATCCCGGTCCTCACCGGGGCATGAACCCGGGACCTCAAGCACTCGAGGCGGACACCATACCTCGAGACCACGCAGCCCCCTAGTCAGCATAACTTTCCCTGCAGATGGCTGCGTGCGAAACTTCTTTGATTTCGGTGAGGAGGGATGGCGCCGTGCCTTGCTCGCTCTCCTCGCTTCCTGCTCGTGGTAGTGAACCCACGTTTCATCTATAGTAACAATTCGTGATAGGAAATCATGGTCTTCTGCTCCACAGCAATGCAAAAGTTCTTGACTAGCATCAATGCTTGTCGTTGTTTCGATTATGGTGTAAGCTGCCGTGTCACCCACTTTGCGGTATTGTGACATATCATGAATATTAACATGTCAGGTTTATTCTATGAGCAGATGTAAAGGAATAGACGCGATAACATCCGAGAGATATAACATCATCCATTCTGGTGGAGAGAAAAAACAGCGAGGGGTAGCAATTATAATAGACATTTTTTTGTCGCATATCCTTTACAGGACATCGCTGTCACCAACAATCAATCTTTCAGGTGATTGTTGATTTCTTGGCAAAATTACGCTCAGTAGTTTGCCATTGCTTTCTGAGCGACCGGCTCACATACCCCGTAAGTTATCGACGCGGCCAGAACCGCCACCGATTCTCGCGCACGTCACGTTACTCACGAGAATATACGGGATTACGGAGAAAGTCGCTAACGCCTAGACCAAGGAGACCGGCCATAATAGATATAGAAAGATCAAAATCTATCAAAGGATACTGGACTGCGTCAGACAGAATATTACCAGTAAATCTGAGTTGCAGACAGTTCGATATCAACATCATACAGGTCTATGCACCAACAACAGACATCTGTGGTGACTGCATCGGTGAACTTTATAATGATTTGAAGAAATGCAACCATTAAGAATTAAATATCACAATGAGTGACTTAAATGCTACAGTTAGAAATCAAGTCGTATTCATATTAGGCAAGTATGGATTAGGGGAACAGAATAGAAGAGGTTGCAGACTTGTAGAGTGGGCAAAAGAGCACTATATGATCATTGGAAACACATAGTATGAACATCACTCAAGGACATTATGGACCTGAAGGAGTCGTGACCATAAGATAAGAAATCAGACTGATTACATTCTCATCAACAGAAGATTTGGTTGTGCCTTCGAAGTCGCAAAATCTATACCAAGCCTAGTCTACTATAGCTACCATAGATTAATCATAAACTATATAATATACAATTAAAACAGGTCAAATATACACCAAGAAACACACAATTTGATCTACGTTTACTGAAGAGAGAGGAGATAAAATATAAATTCAACGTAGAGGTAACGAACAGACTTGAAGCATTGTCCGATCTAGAAATATTGTTTCCAGATACCCGCGACAATGGGAAATCAGTCAGTCAACCTGCACAAACAAATATCCAAAACTGACGATGAAGGGACATAAGAAATGGACGACGGACATCTTACAACTCCTGGAAGAAATAACAAAAATAACCATGGAAACTATTAAGATATTCACAGGAACATTAGGAAATTGTACAAAGAAGCTTGGCTCGAGAAAAAATGCATAGCCATTGAAAAACAACACGACTGTAAAAATACCAAATTAATGCACAAAAGAATTAATTACATCACTAACAAAATAACACACACATCAATTGGCTGCCTAAAGACCAAAGGTGGCAACATCATAATACAAACAGATAGGAATTTAAATACGTGGTCAGATTACGTGAAAGACCTTTACGAAGATACAAGATCAGAACAGTATGATATTCTGAAAAATAATGAAGGAGCATTAATTTTGAAGATGGATGTTCACAATGCTCATAACGAAATTAAAACGGGCAAGACCTCGGGTCCAGACAACATCAAAACAGAAAACATCAGTGCCTTAGAAGACTATGGAATAGACCAAATCATCAGAAACCAATATATGATACTGGCGACAGACCTCGTGAATTGTATAGTTCTTTATATATTGCGATCCCGAAGAAATCAGGAGACTTGGAATCTCATCAACAGCGAACATATCGAACACAGCGAACAAATGAGCCACTTCAAAAAGATTTTGTTAAGAATCATCATGCTAAAGGTTAGGAAGAAAATACAAACCGAAACAGGGGAAGGACATTGTGGGTTCGTAGAAGGTAAGGGTACAGTAAATACTGTACAAGTATATATGCTGAGAACATTAAACGAGCGCTTTATAGAAGTAAATAAAGACCTACATCTCTGCTTTATTGACTACGCACAGGGTGTCTATAACGTAAGATGTGTCAGCTTGATGCAGATGATTGCCGATCTACATATTGGTTGGAAAGACCTTAGACTTGTAAACAAGAATATATTGGAAGCAAAACGGTGCCATAAAGACTAATAATGAAGTAGGTAAATATCAGCATATTAAGAGAGGTGTGCGACAGGATTGTGTAAATGTCTCCAGATCGTTTTTCCCTTTACAGTGAAGATTTGTTTAGACACTTAGAAGATGTGAGAGGAATCGCCAATGGGATACGTAACATCAATAATAATATAAATGTTGTTGATACACTATTGATTGCAGACAATTAGCAGGATCTGCAACATCTAGTAGATGCGGTTGTTGCATTCTGTATACAACTGGGGTTAGAATTAAATTGTAAGAAGACACAGATTATGGTCCTCAATAGGAAGAAGGAAATACCAAAATGCAATATACAAGTAAATGGGAATATTCTTAAACAAGTGAATCGGTACAATTATCTTGGAACAGTCATAACATCTGATTGGAGATGCCTTTAATACATTAGAACAAGACTCGCCATGGCGAAGATAGCCTTTTCCGAGATGAAAACCATACTGGCCAATATAAATATGTCAATTGCAACGAGAAAACAAGCATTGATTTGCTATATAGAACCTGTACTATTGTATGGATGTGAAGTGTGGACAATGAGCAGTCAAGCTGGGAAAAACACAAACTTATCATTGCTGTGGAAATATGCAAAATGTTTTCTAATGACCAAACAATATTTAACTTGAAGTTGTTGCAATCCTACCTATGATTACATCGCCTTTGTGCATACATATCTTATCACTTATAATAGTTTGCCATTAGTTAGTGCATTTGTCCTCATCAATAGTACCGTAGTTAAAAATGCCTAGGACATGTGTGAACATAGCTAATAATTTATGCTATATTATATGTGGTGAGATAAAATTTATATGACCAAACGCGATACCAAAAGTCGTACAATTTGTACTTTGTCTGCAGAATAGGAGATTAAGATAAGAGCCGGGTGCCACTGTCATGACTGGGCGTATGATCTCTAGCCACAATTAGACTTGCGGATCGCCTTAAGCGAAAAACAGGCTTTGGACTGGGGCCGGAAGAGAAAGGTACCTCGAAAACACGACACTCGAGCTTAGATCTGGTAGCGAACAGACGGCTCAGACTCATAGTAGGCGATAGCCAATGTGTAGAATGCCGAATCTGTATATAGTTATAGTTCTTGAGTGATTTCAAATATTCATTTACTATATGACTGTGAAGCATAAATGTGAAATATGTGATTGTAATTAAATGCGAGAATACAGTATCTTAACGCATCGGTGCTATGTTGAAGTGATTTGACAATCTGTATATCGTCGTGATAAATGCAACTGAGAATGTTAAGGTGATCCCAGCTGGAAGAACACAGGTCCAAGTATATTTATACCAATACCAAATGTACTCATGACAAATCAATATTTACTCCTGACATATATGTGTTATACATGTGCAGCACATCTTACACTGTGTTTGACTTGCAAATGGCAATCGGTACCTGCTGCAGTCCCAATGATTTGCAGAGAGCCCAATTACCATCTTAACAACTGTTCAATCGTTCACGCAGTTCATATGACAGAAACTTGTGAAAACATTAAGCAGCTTTTGAAGTGTACAAACTACGATCATCATCATTGGTCACTTTGCATTGACTTGAAATTGGTTGCTCTTTTGTTTGGACTACAGGGTGGTTACACCAAGTACTGTTGTTTTCACTGTGAATAGGATTGTCGTGCACGAATGGACAATTACATCAGAAGACATTGGCCAAGCAGACAGTCATTGCGGCATTCCAATAAGAACGCTGACAACCCAGCACTTGTCGACACCAGCACGATTGTGTTGCCTCCCTTGCACATTAAGTTGGGTCTCATGAACAACTTTGTCCAGGCAATGAAGACAACAGAAGAGTATTTCAAATACCTCAACAAAAAATGTCCAAGCCTGAGTGAAGCTAAAATTAGAGAGGTAGAAGTTGTTGGTCCGCAAATTTTAAAATTCTTCATGATGACGAGTTTCTTTGCGTGTTGCATTGTAATGGAAAAGCGGTATGGATTGCATTTAAGTCAATGGTGGACATTTTTTTCTTTGGTGTGGAAACAACAAGCTTGACAAATGCAATAACATTGTAGAAAATCTCCTTCTGAAGTATGAGAGTCTTGGCTGCAACATGTCTATGAAAATTAATTTCCTGGTTTCTCATTTGGATTTCTGTGTGTTAACCTGTGGTGCTTAAGTGATGAGAATGGTCAACGATATAACCAATCACATTGCTGCTATGGATTCGCGGTATCTAGGCAATTGGAGCCGTTCAATACTTGCTGGTTACTGTTGGACTGCGACAAGAGACAACCTCATCGACAAACTACAAGAAGAAAGCAAAGAGAGCTCGAACAACGACCGAATAATGATGTGTAAATTTTAAACAATGTGTGTATTTTTTCTATCATTATATGTTGTAATAATACTTAATTGAGTATGTAACCACAATTTTTATAATGCTAAAATAGAAAGACTAATTAAGATAATTAAACACGCATATATTATTTGTATTACTGTAAAATAATTCATCATTTACAAATACATTATTTAAAATTTAAAAAAAGCGAATTGGTAAGTTCGATTACGAAATTTGAAATCAGCATTTTAAAATCATTCAGAAACGGTATAATTAAATTCAGATACAAATAACTTATGAACATTTATTGACTAGTATAATCGGAACAATAACGAAGCGCCGATCAGATACTGGTGATTCTGTGGGATGGCGGAACATGAGTAGTAACGTAGGAGGTAACTAAGTCTTAAATCAGGAGCCGCTTCAGATTTGTGACGTCATATTTTACTATATGAAGAGTATGGCTCCAGATCTTTGACGTCATAATCCGACTCCTGAACGGACCTCATTTTTGAAAAATATGCGGGTATTTTTAGGGTACTTCCTGTTGCCACTTCCGGTACTTCCGGTTGACTACTTCCGGTCCATTGGTAGCCCGTCCCGGGTGCCCGCCCCGGTCCGCGCCGACGTCCCGCCCGGGACCGCTCGAAGACAACGAGGCAAGCCCCGGCTATGTGGAATACTGATATGAATATGTAGTCCAAATATGCACCGGGCACCCGGGTTCGAGTCCCAGTATGTGTCTGTGTGTGTGGGGGGGGGGCGTAGGCCAATGTAAGGGGCGTGAAGGAATGGACCCCTAACCCGGATATTAGCCTTTGACCCCCCCCCACCCCCAGAGGAGGGACACCAAATTTGCACCAAGATGCAAAGTATGGTGACAGAAAGGTCCTGTCTAGACCAAGAGGCAAGACTAGACTCTGTTCTTAGCCAAAAGACCCAAAATATTTGAGCCAAAGGGGAATTTAGCTCATATTCAGCTTTAGGAAAAAGACTAAAGCCACATTACCACTATTAATTCTATTATTAATAAACGCGTAATAAGATATAGACAGTGATTAATTCTAGAGAAAATAACACTAAAGACCATTCTCAATATTATACATTCGATTAAAATAACAAATTTATTACAGGTTGCAAAATAATCATAAAATACTTAAAAAAGTAATAACGCCAGTCATTTCCCTTTGCATATTTTGGAAATAATTGTGTCCCTTGATACCGACAAGCCCGGGGCATGTCATCTGCGCTTAGTGTAATATCACAGTGACCGATTAACGCACGATAGTGAAATTTTGAATTTAGTGGATTTAAAAGGCTCTGAATTGCGTGAGTACATCGCCAAATACATAAACAACTGTTCTAAGGCATTTTGCTTGGGTGCTAATGAAGTAATCACATCAAAACTCTGCGTAAATATTATCATAAAACTTCATTTTATGTCAAAAATTTTACATCTCGAAAGGTAAAACCTGTCGGTATGCTTGGATTTTGACAAATCTGTTTTAGTTTGCAGTAATCTCGCAAAATCGTTAAGAATTATGCACCCGATAGTGATAAAAGATACGTATTATACAGACATCAATGATATCACAACATCCGGGCATCTTGTAAACGTAAAAAGAGGTCAGACGTGCCTTTATCTGTTGATGTGCCTTTATTCACATGTGCTTGAGTCCATTCCGATAATTTGACATAAATATCACATATGTGTTAATGTGAGTAGTATGAAAGGGGGTATCGAGTCGTGCATTTCTGGTTCGCCACAGAACCCAAAATATTTTCTTATATTGCTTATGTGTCGATACAACAAGCATTAAGAAGTTGAATTTTCAAATCTCATGCGGTAGGACACAAAACTACTTCCGGTTTTGTGTAGTTAAAACTGTAAAACTGTAATTATTAAAAGGTGTATGTAAAAATAGTATTTTTGATGTGTTAAGTGAAAAGTAAAGATGGTAGCATGGGTTGGAGGTCTACCACTAACAATTTATATGCATATTTACGGCTCAGATCGTCAGAAGGCCTTGGCTTTTCCCAGTTATATCTATTGTAAATTAACCGATTATATATTATAAGGGCAATTATTACTGTCAGTAGTGGATGGGACTTAAACACTGTCATTATACCAATCGTTATGTGGTAGAGACACAAGGCTCGTCCTTGGGATGTATGATTGTGTACAACCAGTCAAAATGGCACGTATCTAAGGAATACATCCGATCACGCGTGGTTAAAGGCAAAACCAGACCACGTGCTCTCTGGCTAACACAGGTCAAATATGGAGCCTCATACGGTCACGTGTCTACTGGGATACAAAAGAAACACGTGTCTAAATTCCTCAAAGATGACGCTGCATCCGGTCACGTGTCTAATGGGACACAATAGAAAAACATGGCTAAAGCCAATCAAATATGGCTCTGCTTCTGGTAACGTGACTTATGCGCTATAACTGAAACAAGACGCTAAAGCCAATCAAAGATGGCTGCGCATCCGATCACAATGCCTAATGGCTACACACAGACCACGTGCTCACGGGCTAAAAACGGTTAAAGATGGCGGTGATTCTGATCACGTTTCTTAGGAATACAGCCGGACACGTTGTTAGTGACTCAGCGGGTCAAAGATGACGGTGCTTCCGTCGCATCCATAAAAATACAACAAGACCACGTGCTCACTAGCTAAAACCGGTCAAAATGGCGTCGCACCCGGATATATGTGTAACGAAACAGCTAGAACACGTGATTAAGAAGAATAATACACAAAAACTGTCGAGTATCGAACCAAGGGACATAACTCGGGATGTATAATTCCACAAGCGACTATGTCGTTGTGATAGGCCACGACCTTAGCACGTGATTGTATCAAGGTCAGACATGTCCAGAAAATATTCCGCTGAGTCAGCAGTCTACGTCAGCAAGTATAGTGTATATAACGTCCACCATGCGTCGTCTAGCAGTACCGGTCTCAGTGAACAGCAACCAGATCACAATGTGGCAAGTCGCTAATGGTAAGTTTGATAAATCTTTCACATTTTTTGTTGTGTTTCTCCAAGTAGGCATACGGTTAATCTAAAAATACTAGTATTATACATGGGATATATGGTGCTAGACGCATATAACTGAAGATACAAGACATTTCTTTATATATTATGGTAGGCTGGGGCGACATTCTTTGTTGTGTTTCTCCAAGTAGGCATATTGTTAACCTAACAATACTAGTATAATACAGGGATATATGGTGCTAGATGAATATAACTGAGAGACAAGACATGTCTTCATATATTATGGATGGCTGGGACGACATGAAATACAGCTGGCATTCGAACTTCTAAACACAGCGCAATGGTGGTACCGTAATAATATAGGAAGAAGTGTGTAGTCGTAGGGGAAATTAAAAGTGTCTTGCGGGATTTACATACCTATTATCGATATACATATACCACTTTGTAACAGAGAGTGCATATCAGATACAGAGCTATTATTTATAATATGTATTTCTATAACGTTGGTACAGTAAATTATTCTTATAATTGTTTTACAGATACGTATGCCCAAGAAATCCTAATTTGCACACTGTGGAGCATACTAAGAGCAGAGATAAACAGTTATTGCATGGCGTGAGTTAATATCCCACAAAATCAAGAAGCCGAGGATCCATTCAGTCATTCTTGTGATTATGTTGGGGTGGTAGTTTTGCGGAACTAGTAACGGTTCGACTGGGGGATGTGCTACAAAAACATTTCACCAAAGACTAAATAATCACATTAAGCCTGAATAGAATTGAGGAGTGCATCCTCGACTATTATCGCCAACAGGATACGCCGGAACCATGCCCATCCAACGTGGAGCGTTCAGCGTCACCGACATCCTTAACCTTTAGCCAATCCACACTTAATTAATTAATCATTTGACATACCGGAAAGCGTTGGCGGTCATGACTCGCCATTTCACTCTATCACAAGTGTCGTGGATCAGCTCAGTGTTACTGTCTTATCCGTGCCATGTGGCAAAGCCATCCAGGTATTGTCCTCTCAGTCTTCCTCTTGGTCTGTTAACTTCGATCTTGCCAGTCGTCACTAAGTTCTCCAATACAATTCTTCTCATAACATGTCCAAAAAATTTTGACTTTCTACGTCTAATTTCTCTAATCAATTTTCGATTTTCATTTGTCTCCTGTAGTACTTGGTCATTGGTTTTTCTTTCTGTCCATGGTATTCCTTGCATCTTCCTCAGAAACCACAATCCACACTAGCGGACGTGTATTAAAACACCTACTTAAAAACAAGATTATTGTAATATACCTACAGTCATGACTTCAACAGCTAACTAGTCCTCAATACGAAGGAAACTATATTGGGTGTGAGGGGACTGCATATGTATATCGTTGTTATTCTGGCTTCACAGACTTAGCTCACAGGTACTACAACGCAAGTAACACTAGCCCTATACGCTATCTATTTCATCACGGTGAGAGGTCATGGGGCAATTATGACCCATCTCAAACATAAAAAGGGTCAACGAGCGGGTAGTAGGGCGTTAGTCGCGCCATACGCACAGCCGCATCAGCGTAATCTGAGCTGCTTGACCTAAGAAACTGGCTGAAACCATTTTTGTGAGGGCTCAAAAACTAGTATATAAGCCCGAGGTTGGTAACCGTCAAGCATTGTGATTCGAAGATGACTACAGACCTCAAGACTGTGCATGCTAACTGGTTCTACGTGACTCGTAGTAGTGAGACCATTAGACCAGGTGGTGATGGGATAAGGCCGTGTGTGTCTCTTCCTACAGAGGCACGAATACGTTACACATCCGAAGATTCTTCTGTGAATTCCGATGAGAAGTTTCCCACTAAGATGTGAATGACACTTACTCGTCAAGAATATGAACAGATGATCGCTATGCAGCGTGAGATCCTCGCTGACTTTGACAGACTCAATCAAGTTAACCAAGTCAGTAACAAATTCATGCAAGCCACTAATAGAGGCAATCAAGTCAGTAAATAAAACAAGCAAGTCAGTGCGCATGTCAAAAATTACAATAACCGAAGCAATCAAGTCCAAAACACGCAAGGCAGTACTCAAGTCAAACAGGGTACTAAACGAAGTCACCAAGTAGAGGCATACTATACCGCTGGATTTCAACCCAGCTACAGTCAGATATGTGATGATCCCAGCAACCAGATATGTGATGGGCCCAATAGCCAGGTGTTTGATGTACCCGACACCCAGCTGTTTATTATGCCCGAGACTCAGATGTATGCCTACGAAGCAGGAGACCAGTCTTATGACTACACCCCAAGTGACATATACATACCAGGCTACCAGCCGGAAAAACCAACCTACTCAGACAATGGTGTGAAGAAATCCAGAAACAACATACTATGTGTATAGCTCAGTATGTGAAAATAAAATATTGTGATGATATTATGCCTTCAGCTCATATTGCATTATGCATTTCGTATAATAGACATTATGTATTTTTATTCTTGATAGATGTACTGAAATACGGTAAAATGTACTGAAATACTGTAAAATAAACAGGCATATATTATAATTACGTCTTGGTTGTTGATTTTTTTTTGTATTTACGGTATATATAATTGTCATTTGGTGAGAGAATGATATAGTTGGATGATAAATTCGAGAAATTTTTCAACAGAAGTAAGGAAACGGGTTAACCAAAGTAGGAAAACTGTTGACCATAGTCAGAAATATCGCAACCAATCTTATAAATATCTAAACAAAACTTATGAAAATTAGGAAAATTGGTTAACCAAATTGAAACAATTTTGACCACATTCAAATCAAACGTATATCTCACTCAAACTTATTTAAAAAAAGTAGGATACTTTGTTAAGCAAGAGTAAAAAAATTCCCAAAGTTCAAACAAATTTATAAAAAGTAGGACACTTTGTTAACTAAAATGTGAAACGTTTGACCAAAGGTCAACCAAACTTATGAAAAGTGAGAAAATTTGTTAACCAAATATGAAATGTTTCGCCAAATTTCAACCAAACTTATAAAAAGTAGGACACTTTGTTAAGCAAAGTGACAAAATCTTAGCTGACTTTCAACCACATTAAAAAAATCTCAACCAAACTTATGAAAAATGAGAAAATTTGTTAACCAAATGTGACAAGTTTGGCCAAAGTTCAACCAAGCTTATAATATACTAGGACACTTTGTTAACTAAATGTTAAAATTTTGGACAAATTTAACCAAACTTGTAAAATATAGGAAAATTTGTTAACCAAATTGACAAATGTTGGCCACATTTCATCCAAAATTATAAAAATCTTAACCAAACTTATGAAAAGTATGAAAATGTTGAAACCAAAGTAAAAATCTTGGCCACATTTCAACCAAACTTATAAAAATCTCAACCAAACTTATGAAAAGTATGAAAATTGTTTAACCAAATTGAAAAGTTTTGGCCACATTTCAACCAAACTTATAAATATCTCAACCAAACTTACGAAAAGTATGACAATTTGTAAACCATATTGAACTAATTTGGCCACACTTCAACTAAACTTATAAAAATCTCAGCCAAATTTATGAAATGTAGGAAACTTTGTTAATCAAATAATTTGGCAAAATGTCAACCAAACTTATAAACACTAGGAAACTGTGGTAAACAAATGTGAAAAGCTTGGCCAACTTTCATCCACACTGATGAAAAGTAGGCACATTTGTTAACCAAAGTGAAAAAATTTGGCCACATTTCAACCTAAACTTATAAAAATCTCAGTCAAACTTATGAAAAGTAGGAACATTTGGTAACCAAATGTGAAAAGTTTTTTTTTATTTTTCAAATTTCAACAAAACTTATGAAAAATAGAAAAATTTGTTAAACAAAGTGAAAATTTCGACCACATTTCATCCAAACTTATAAAAATCTCAGCCAAACTTATGAAAAGCAGGAAATTTGTTAACCAAGGTGAAAGATTTTGGCCAAATTTCAACCAAAATTATAAAAAATAAGAAACTTTGTTAGTTTAGTTTGGTAGATGGATCAACATCACGGCACACGGGTACAACCCATAAGTGATCCGTTCTCCTCCTAACTCAAACCTGAGTCTGGAGAAACTCAGCTCAGTGCACGAACTCCGTAGCACTGGCGAGGATCCTGAAATAATTTGGGTAGATTTTTAACTCGAAGTTTTGCCCGGGCAGCGCCGTTAGGCTACTCTTCTTCGATTTCCAACTGCCAATTGACTTTTTACGTGCGAAACAATATACACGGGCGTCCGATCTCACTACCCAGAGACCAGGGGAAATTTATTACTAGAAGTCCACGAGAAAAAAACCCGGCATCACCGGGGCTTGAACACTTGTTTAACCAAATGTCAAATGTGTTTCCATATTTCATTCAGACTTATGAAAAGTAATAAAAATTGTTAACCAAAGTGAACAATTTTGGCCACATTTCTGATAAAAATCTGTGTCAAGCTTATGAAAAGTAGGACAATTTGTTAACCAAAATGTGAAAAGTTTGACCAAAGTTCAACCAAACTTATCAAAAGTAGGAAATTTCGGTAATCAGAGATGAAAAGTTTGGCCAAATTGCAACCAAACTTATAGAAAGTATTACGCTTTGATAACCAAATGTGAAAAATGTTCGCCACATTTCAAACAAACGTAAACATATAGCAGCCAAACTTATAAAAATTTGGAAAATCTGTTCACCAAAGGGGAAAAACGTTGGCCAAATAGAGAAATATCTCGCCCAAACTTTCAAATATCGAAAACAAACTTATAACAAGTAGGACAATTTCTTAACCAAAAGGGGGAAACATATCTCACGTTGTCATTTCACGTCCGCAATAGCGTCAAGTCTCCAACTAAACAGCAGTGTCTGTTATGAAGTCGACCTTTTCTTAAAACAACGTATGTCTTATTGTCCCCTTGAATACCATCTACCGCATCTTCTAAACAACTTTCAACGTTTCATACCACTTAACACTAACATTCTCTTTGATGACACCACAATCACTAATCTGCTGACTGGACAAATTTCTAACCTACTAGAGATAATCGTCTGTCCCCTATGCAAACAATAGCTGTATTTCAGAAAATTCAAAGTATATTATGCAATAATAACTATCGTTATGAAAAAAAAGTAAAATTTCAGCAATAAAATTATACAAAAATTAACAATTAAATTTCTCTTTATTGTTTCCAATTTGAATGTTTCAAGTAGAAATTTAATTGTTAATAATCGTACAATTTTATTGTTGAAATTTTTTTTTTCACTTAAATTTCTCTTTGTTTTTTTCAATTTGAATGTTTCATGTAGAAATTTAATTGTTAATTTTTGTACAATTTTATTGTTAAAATTTCATTTTTTTCATTTAACGATAATTATTATTGCATAAGGTACTTTTAATTTTTTGAAATACAGCTGTTGTTTGCAAGCGGGACCGACGATTATCTCTAGTATGTTGGAAATTTGATCAGTCAGCAGAAACCCGGTTGTTGTGTAATCAAAGAAAATGTTAGTGTTAAGTTGTATGAAACATTGAAAGTCGATTAGAAGATGCGGTAGATGATATTCCAGGGCTCAAAAAGACATACATGGTTTTAAGAAAAGTTCGACTTCATAACAGACACTGCTGTTTGATTGGAGACTTGACGCTATTGCGGATGTGAAATGACAACGTGAGATATTTTTTTTCCCTTTGGTAAAGACATTTTCCTACTTTTTATAAGTTTGTTTTGGATATTTGCAAGTTTGGAATAGATATTTCTGTATTTGGCCAAGGTTTTTTCCTCTTTGGTCAACAGATTTTCCTACTTTTTATAAGTTTGGCTGCGATATGTTTAAGTTTGTTTGAAATGTGGCTAACATTTTTCACCTTTGGTTTACAAAGGTTTCTACTTTATATAAATTTGGTTGAAATTTGGACAACATTTTCACATTTGGTTAACAGTTTCCTACTTGTTATAAGTTTGGTTGAAAGTTGACCAAACTTTATACCTTCGGTTACCAAGCTTTCCTACTTTTCATAAGTTTAGTTGAACTGTGTCCAAACTTTTTACATTTGGTTTACAAAGTTTCCTATTTTGTATAAGTCTTGTTGAAATTTGGCCAACATTTTTCACTCTGGGTAACAAATTTTCCTACTTTTCATAAGTTTGACTAAGATTTCGATACGTGTGGTTGAAATGTGGTTGAAATTTTCACTTTGGTTAAAACATTTTCCTTCTTTTCATAAGGTTGGATGAACGTTGGCCAAACTTTTGACATTTGATTAACACAGTTTCTTATTTTTTATAAGTTTGGCTGAAATTTTACCAAAATTTTCACATTTGAGTAAGAAATTCTCCTACATTTCATAATTGACTGAGATTTTTATAAATTTGGTTGAACTTCGGCGAAACTTTTTACATTCGTTAACAAAGTTTCCTACATTCTTAAATAATTTTGACTGAGATTGTTATAAGTTTGGTTGAAATGTGGTCAAAATATTTTTCACTTTGGTTAAAAAATTGTCCTATTTGCATAAGTTTCGTTTAGATATTTGTAAGTTTGGTTGCGATATTTATGACTATGGTCAAAAGATTTCTACTTTGGTTAACCCGTTTCCTAAGTTTTGTTGAAATATTTCTTGAATTTGTCAACAATATGTATCATTCTCTCACCACATGACAACTATATATACCCTAAACACTAAAAATCCAACAACCAAGACGTAATTATAATATATGCCTGTTTATTTTATAGTATTTCGGTCATTTTACAGTATTTCAGTACATTTTACAAGAATAAAAATGAATAATGTCATTACACAAAATGGAAGATACAATATGAACTGGTATACATAATATGATCACAACACTGTATTTTCACATACAGAAGTATACACATAGTATGTTGTTTCTAAATTTTTTCACACCATTGTCTGATTAGGTTGGTTTTTCCGGCTGGTAGCCTTGTATGTATATGTCACTTGGCGTGTAGTCATAAGACTGGTCTCCTGTTTGGTAGGCTGACATCTGAGTCCCGGACACATCAAACAGATGGCTATTGGGCACATCACACATCTGGTTGCTGGGGTCATCACACATCTGACTGTAGCTGGGTTGAAAACCAGCGGTATAGTATGCGTCTACTTGGTGACTTCGTTTAGTACCCTGTTTGGCTTGTGCACTGCCTTGCGTGTTTTGGACTTGATTGCTTCGATTAGTGCCCTGTTTGACATGAGCACTGACTTTCTTGTTTTGCTTACTGACTTGCTTATTGACTTCTTTATTGACTTGGTTAACTTGATTGAGTCTGTCAAAGTCAGCGATGATCTCACGCTGCATAGCGATCATCTGTTCATATTATTTACGAGCAAGTGTCATTCAAATCTTAGTAGGAAACTTCTCATCGGATTCACAGAAGAATCTGCGGATGTGTAACGTATTCGTGCCTCTGTAGTAAGAAACAAATACGGCCTTATCACCACCGCCCACTGGTCTAATAGTCTCACTACTACGAGTCATGTAGACTCAGTTAGCATGAACAGTCTTGAGGTCTGTAGTCATCTTCAGCCAGTTTCTTGGGTCAATCGGATCAGATTACGCTGACGCGACTGTCCGTATGACGCGAATAAGCGCCCTACTACCCGCTCGTTTACCCGTTATATGTTTGAACTGTATTTCGGAATGCAGCTCATGCTCGACCAATGACATCTCACCATGATCAAATTGACAGTGTAGAGGGCGCAGTGTTACTTGCGTTGTAGTCACTGTGAGCTACATTCTGTGAAGACAGAATATCAACGATATACATATACAGTCCCCTCACACCCAATGTAGTTTCTTTCGTATTTAGGACTAGTTAGCTATTGAAGTCATGACTGTAAGTATATTACAATCATCTTATTATTAAGTAGATGTTTTAATACTCGTCCACTAGTGTGGATTGACTAAAGGTTAAGGATGTCAATGACACTGATCGCTCCACATTGGATGGGTATGGTTCCGACGTCCCTGTTGGTGATTACAGTCGAGGATGCACTCCTCAATTCTATCCAGGCTTAATGTGATTATTTCATATTTGGTGAAGTGTTGTTGTAGCACATTCAGCAGTCGAATCGTTACAAGGACCGCAAAACTCCCACCATAACCATAATCACAAGAATAACTGAATGTATTCTAGGATATTAAGACACGCCATGCAATAGATGTTTGGCTATGCTCATAGTATGCTCCACATTTTGCTAATTGGGTTTTCGTGGGCATACGTATCTGTAAAACAATTATAAGAATAATTTACTATACCAACGTTATAGAAATACATACTATAAATAATAGCTCTGTATCTGACATGCACCCTCTGTCACACAGTCATATATTTCTATCGTTAATGGGGATGTAGATCCCGCAAGACACTTTTACCTTTCCATACGACTACACGCTACTGAGTATATTATTACGGTACTACCCTAAGGTGTTTTTACAAGTTCAATGCCAGCTGTAATCCATGTCGTCCCAGTCTACCACAATATATGAAGAAATGTCTTTTCTCTTCAGTTAAATGCGTCTAGCACCATATATCCCTGTATTATACCAGTATTGTTATGTTAACCATATGCCTACTTTTAGAAACACAACGAAGAATGTCGTCCCAGCCTACCATAATATATGAAGAAATGTCTTATATCTTCAGTTTTTTGCGTCTAGTACCACATATCCCATGTATTATACTAGTATTGTCAGGTTAACCGTATGCCTACGTGGAGAAACACAACGAAAAATGTGAAAGATTTATCAAAAAGCTAACTTACCATTAGCGACTTGCCACACTGTGATCTGGTTGCTGTTCACTGAGACCAGTACTTCTAGACGGCGAATGGTGGACGTTATATGCACGATATCTGCTGACGTAGACTCCTGACTCAGCGGTATATTATCTTGACATGTCTCACCTTGATAAAATGACGTGCTAATGTAGCAGCCTTTCACCGCGACATAGTCGCTTGTGGAATTATACATCCTGAGTTAGGTCTCTTGGTTCGAACCTCGACAGTTTTTTGTAGTATCCATTTAACCACGTGTCATAGCTGTATCATTACATATATATCCAGGTGCGACGCAATTTTGACCGGTTTTAGATCGTGAGCACGTGGTCTGGTTGTATTTTTATGGATCGTCCGGTAGCACCGTCATATTTGACCCGCTGAGTCATTAACAACGTGCTCGGCTGTATTTCTTAGATACTTGATCGGAAGCACCGCCAACTTAAACCTGTTTTAGCCCGTGAACACGTGGTCTGTGTGTAGCCATTAGGCATTGTGATCGGATGCGCCGCCATCTTTGACTGGCTTTAGCCTCTTGTTTCAATTGTATCGAATTAGACACGTTGCCGGAAGCAGTGCTATCTTTGATTGGCTTTAGCCACGTGTTTCAATTGTGTCCCATTAGACAGTGACCGGATGAGGCGCCATATTTTACCTATTTTAGCCCGTGAGCACGTGGTCTGGTTTTGCAATTAACCACGCGTGATCGAATGTATTCATTAGATACGTGCTCCTGTGACTGGTTGTACACCATCACACAACCCAATAACAAGCCTTGTGTCTCTTCCACATAATCATTGGTATAATGACAGTGTTTAAGTGCCATCCACTACTGACAGTAATAATTGACCTTATAATATATACCTGTTTACTTTACAATAGATATAACTGGGAAAAGCCAAGATCTTATGAAGATATGAGCTGTAAATATTCATTGAAATTGTTAGTGGTAGCCCTCCTATCCATGTTACCATCTTTACTCTTTACTTCACACATCAAAAATACTATTTTTACATATACCTTTTAATAAGTAAAGTTTTACTTTATTAATAACACATAACCGGAAGTAGTTATGTGTCCTACCGCATGAGATTTGAAAATTCAGATTCTTATTGCTTGTTGTGTTGACACATAAGCAATATAAGAAATTATTTTGGGTTCTAGGGCGAACCAGAAAAATACGACTCGATAGCCCATTTCATACTACTCACATCCACACGTATGTGATATTTATGTCAAAGTATCGGAATGGACTCCCGCACGTGTGATTAATGGCACGCCAGACCTCTTTTTACGTTTACAAGATGCCCGAATGGTGTGATATCATTGATGTCTGTATAATACGTCTCTTGTATCACTATCGTGTGCATAATTCTTAACGCTTTTACGAAATTAGGGCAAACTAAACCAGATTTTTCAAAATCCACGCATACCGACAGGTTTCGCCTTTCGAGATGTACAATTTCTGACATAACTTGAAGTTTTGCATTAACATTTACGCAGATTATTCATGTGGTTACTTCATTGGCACCCAAGCAAAGTGCCTTAGAATATTTGTTTATACATTTGGCGAATTGCCCTCGCAATTCAGCGCCATTTAAAACCGCTATATTCAAAATTTCACTATCGTGCGTTAATCGGTCACTGCGATATTACGCTAAGCGAAGATGACATGCCCCGGGCTTGTCGGTATCAAGGGACACAATTATTTCCGAAATACGCAAAGAGAAATAACTGGTGTTATTATTTTTTATAGTTTTGTTATGATTATTTTGACAACTTTTAATAGATTTGTTATTTTAATTATATGTATAATATTGAGGCTGGTCTTTAGTGTTATTTTCTCTAGAATTAATCACTGTCGGTATCTTATTAAGCGTTTATTAATTGTCGCAATCTACCCATGTATAGAATTAACAACGGTAATCTGGCTTCAGTCTTTTTCCTATAGCTGAATATGCCCAAACGTTCCTTTTGGCTCAAATGTTATGGGTCTTTCGGTTAAGAACAGAGTCTAATAACTAATTAGGCCATTTTTAAATGCTAATATAAAGATTTTCTTGCCGATCATTTCCGGTGTCAACACCACGTGTAGATTTGGATTAACGATTTTCTCTTTTACAAATTATCTAAAAATATCAGTGATTTTAATTTTTGTGGATGTGAATTCGATAGTATATCACCACGTGTAGATCTGGATTAAAATTTCCTCTGTCACGGATTATTCAAATATATCAGTGATTTCAATTTTGTGGAAGTGATTTCGATTGTTTTCACCACGTGCATCTGTGCTTCCATATTGAAGATTTCCTCTGTCACGGATTATCGAAGATGGAAAACCAAATTGTTAAACGTGTCAAAGTCAACACAAGTGAAGGTTTCGAAGGAGGAGCGTTCCATCAAGCGAACACACTTGTGTTTTCTATATCAAGACCTCATGTATTCCGGTTCAACTACTCGCTGATGGCGAGCGTCTTGAGGGGACCATGCGGGATTGGTAGGGAAGGGATAAAATCCATCTACCGCTTTCAGGACCCTAAAAGATGGTACGCTACGCTAACACCGGAAGCAAAGGCGGCTCATTATGAACGGCTTCACGGGATGAAGCATGAATGCAGGATCCCAAAGTAACGATCGTAATTGAAAACATAGAGAAGGAAAAGACCAAGGCTATGATTCACTGGATGCCTACAACCGCAAAGATTGAGACAGTGAAGCAAATAGCCGCGGATATTTCGGGAGATATAAACGCGGAAGTGCATAAACTGAAAAACAGCACGGACAAGTGGTTATTTCTGTGCAACCCGAAAGAACCTCTGCCACATTACGTGGACATGGAATTGGACGGGGTAGAAGACAAGCTACATCGTCTCTTCATCACAGTTCCGGGGCGCCATACGGCATGTACAGTCTGTGGGGAAGACTCTCACTGGAGTAATAAATGTCCGGCCAAAGTACAAACCCAGAAGGCACCTATACTGGCACAAAAAGTCACTTCAAACTCCCAGACAGATCAACATAGTAAGGAGGATGAAGACGGTCTCCAGCTGGTCAGTCGGAAAACGGGCCGCTCAACCAAGAGCCTGTCTGACGGTGAGAGCTCGACACCTCCAGCCTGCCAAACACAGGTTACCACGCTGCCGCCCCTCAACAACCACGACTACCCTACACCGCCTGAAGCGGACAGGTTAAACAAAAAGAAATGCGTAAGTAATTATACTGAACAGATAACGACCAGCGCCATGACAGAAATAGACAGTGATAACATTAACACACCACCACGACAAAGAAACCTGTCAGATTCTTCACCACGCCTCGTTATTGACTTAGAGATTTCGAGCCCGGCGAAGGAATCTACTGACAATCTCCAGAAATGATAACAGGAATACAGACAGTTTTGAAACAAGAAACATAATTATGGTCAACCGTTTCTTATTTTACAACAAAAATGGCAGCGGAAATTAGAATAATGAGTATTAACATTCGAGGTATAAGATCAAAAATTAATCATCTTATACCACTCATACACAAATATAAACCTGATTTTATACTCATTCAGGAAGCTAACGTTAAAACCGATGAACACGCATCATATATCACAACATGTTTAGGTCTAAGACACTCATGTTTTAGTCTTAGTACGCAACATATCGGATTGGGTACAGCAATAATACAGACATCGGGCAGGTGGCAGATTATAGAGAAGGACAGGGACTTCCAGGGTATGATAGCTATAGTACAGGTGAGAAATAACATAAATAAATACACAATTGTCAACATACACGCACCGCCTGACTACAGAAATCAGCCGCTCTTCTACCAAACACTTGAAAATTTATTATCACGCTCATATCGGGGTCACAACATCATTCTAGGGGGTGATTTTAATTGCGTACTTTCGGCGCACGACCTTATAAATGGAGATGTAAGAATACAAATTAGAAACACAACGGGGGAGGAGGAACATCAATTAGACACATTGCAAACAATTTTAGATATCCATGGGCTAACAGACGCATACAGGCAGATGCACCCCCATGGAACAGATACAACACACACAAACAATGCGCATAACAGAGCAGCGCGATTAGATAGAATTTATGCGCCCATAACACATCAAATAACACAAGTCAAGCATTTACAGGAGACACTAAACTTCACAGATCATAAGGCCGTAGTTGCAACAATAAAAACAGTACAAGCAACACCACATCTTAGAAGATCTCCCCATTGGAAACTGAACTGCACACTTTTACAAAATCAGGACTATGTAGATTGCATAACAAAACTGATCCTCACATACACAAGCGATATACCGGAGGGTAAAGCGCGAGAACTCTGGGAAACACTTAAACAAACTATACGAGAGAGAACACAAACACTAGCAGCAGTAATACACAAGCAAAAACTACAACAAGAAAAAGTATTGGAAAATGCAATTAAGCTCTTACTACAGACAGACAAAAATTCACCACACATCATAGCATTACAGGAAGAATTAGATCTCCACAGACATCATCGATTTCAGGGGGCTTTACTGCGAACAAAGTTACAAACTATAACACAAGAGATACCGAGTAAACAATACCTAGCTTTAGAACAAAACATACAGCGCAGCAGACAAATAGGCCAGATAATTGACAGGGAAGGAAATATACAAGTCAAGCCACAACAAATAGCCTTAGCCTTTGAAGATTATTACAGGAACCTCTATACAGAGGAAAACACACAGGCGCACGTGCAAGAACACTTTATGAAATTCACAAAAGAACTCACATAGGAATTGAAACTAACACTAGATACCGAATTAACACTAACAGATATAACACAAGCGGTTTATGGAATGCAGAAGGGCAAATCGCCTGGCCCTGACGGTATTACTGCTGAATTCTATCAGTTTTTCTTTCCTCTTCTAGGTCCCCTTTTACTAGCAGTATTCTCTGAATCTTTCCACAAACATGAACTCCCATCCAGTTTCAACACGTCTTACATCACTCTTATTCCGAAGGAGAACACTGACAAGACACCTTTAAAGATTTACAGACCTATCTCGCTTTTAAATGTAGACTACAAGATTTTAACAAATACTTTGACAAATAAATTAAAACCAGTAATGGCATCTCTCATTCATGAAGACCAGCAATGTAGTGTACAACACCGGAATATCCAGCAACACACACACTTCATAAGGGACATCATCAACTACACACGTCTGAAAAACTGTCAGTCCTCAATTCTCTCTTTAGATCAAGAAAAAGCATTCGACAGAATATCTCACTAATACCTCCACAAAACTCTCTCACACTGCAACGTGGGAAATTATTTTCGGACATGGGTCAAAATTTTATATTTGAAACCGGAAAGTCGGATTCTATTAAACCATACCCTAACCAATTCTTTCAGGTTGACTAAGTCAGTGAGACAGGGATGTCCCTTGTCCCCTTTACTGTACGTTGTCGCTCTAGAGCCACTTCTAGAAAAGATACGACAGGACGGCAATGTCAGGGGTACGTTCATACCAGGGAAGGGTGAACAAAAGCTGCGTGCTTATGCGGACGATACCATTTTTTTCCGACCACTGAAAAATCTGTACGGATCATTTTGGAGACGTTCTCGTTTTTCGGCAAAGGGAGTGGGGCAAAATTAAACGTCCAAAAATCTACTATAATGGGCTTAGGCAAATGGAAAAATAAGGCGGATTTTCCATTTGACTTAACATCAAACAATCTTATAAAAGTGTACGGAATAGTCTTCCCATGTCAACCAAATCAGACACACAAAGACACTAGGCAACATCTAGAGAAGAAAATAACAGATATGTTACAGAGATACAAATACAAAACAACTACCATATTTGGTAGAAGTACCTTTGTTAATACATATATAATTCCAAAAATACTATATCTGTGCACAATCCTAGATCCCCCACGTCAAACTGTCACAAACATAAACAAAGAGATTAGGCGCTTTGTGTTTGGCAGCACCATCTACAGTATCAAACATACTACACTCATGCAAGACAAAAAAGATGGAGGTATCGCCCTCCAAGACATAACAACCAAAATACAAGCACTTAGGATCAAACACGTAGGTGAAATCCTATAACACCCAGAAAAACACCCTTTAGCACACTATTACATTGGAATTAGGCTATCTTCTTTAAAACCTATTAGGAATACATCCTCACATTATTTTGGCACTCTCCCAACGTTCTACAAAACATGTATTTCAGCCATTAAAGGACATGAAAAATTACTACACAAGAAAACACATACAATCTACAGGCATTTAGTTAAATTACAAGCAACTCCGGTACATCTCAGAATTAAAAGAGGACATAGATATTTCATAAAAGATTATACCGAAATTTTCTCAAATATTCACAACAAGCAGATTACTCCAAAAGCAAGGGAAATTACATATAGGCTTGTTTACAGCATGAACCCAACAACAGAGAGAACAGCAAAAATAACTAAACAAGTACTACAGTGTCAGCTTTGTAGAAGGAACGTCCAAGAATCAGAAGAGCACATCTATTACGAATGCAACACAATCATGCCAACAAGAAACCTCCTACAAAACATCCTAAACACTAATTTGAAACAAAGAACAGATGTTTACAAAGCAATCATGATAAATTCCATTCCTTACTCCACACAAGACACCCACACAAAGCTACTTGTTCTATTGGCAGAGTACAGAAATCTTATATGGACATTAAGAAACAAAGCACTATACAATTACAGAACAATCAACAAAGAAATTGTCCAACAACTTTATCAACAAAAAGTCGCAAACATTCTAATCTTAGCCCCACAAGCGCAAATCTCGTAAAATATTTGGCTGAAGACAGCACATATTACAGTAGAAGCAAATAACATGTTTTAAATAAAGGATACTACAACTGTAAATGTATTTATTGATGTTATTAATAATCTTACAATTATATTATTATTATTATTAATACTATTATTATTACTGCTACTATTATTATTAATTTTCCCATTATTATATTTGAATGTGCAACATGAAATATATTGTGGATGGGTGTCTGTGCCGTTGGCAGTAACATATGTATGCGTCTGTGTGTGGATGCAGGTGTGTGTGCGTGTGTGGTGCATGAATTTGCACGCGCATGTGTACGAGTGTGTGTGTGCGCGCGCGCACGCGCGCGTGCGTGCGTGTAGCAGTCTTTAAACCAAGTCGGTATCTTAAGTATTAAAATGATGGTATATGGTAATGATATGGTTCAAAAGAAAAATATGCACCACCATGTATAAACAAATTCGATGAGCCCTTTAAGTACCCAGTAAGCTAAGGTGGGTTTTAGTGGCCAGGTATTAAGTCCTTCCCATTGTATATAAAAGCCAGACACTATCACAATTTTGGACCAATTATCTCCCTGGGGACAGACCATGGACCCTAATTGCTAGTAGTAAATCCCTGATTCTTGTCACCCAAACAAAAGATATCATGGACTAGAGCGTCACCCTGAAATTTGTCATCAGGCAACAACACCAACGACCATCGCCTCGGGAGCTTAGTGACCCAGAAATTACAAGGAAGCCACATTTTAATGGAAATGATAGTTTAAAGTTTATTGTCCAAGCGCGGGGCATTTAAATGTACTGCGGTCTCCAGAAAGCATGAGATTGTGTGTGCGTGTGTTTTGTGTGTGAGAGAGAGAGAGAGAGAGAGAGAGAGAGAGAGAGAGAGAGAGAGAGAGAGAGTGAGAGGAGAGGGAGAGATGGACAGGTGTTTCATGCTTTCCGCTTGCGGAAGTGAAGTATATGCAAGGAATGCGTATCTACATGCACTATGCCACAAATGTCATATTATCATAACTGTATATATTTTTGTATATGTTTCATTCACAATGTCACACTTAACACTAACAAACGGCAACGGTCTGTAATATACACAAACAAAAGAAACACACACTACAACTTGTAAATACACATTGCTTTGTATGAAATAAAAGTTGGGAGGAAAAAAGAAAAAAAGAAAAAAAGAAAAAAAAAAGAGTCTAGTCTTGCATCTTGGTCTGGACAGGACCATGCTGTATATCATTCTTTGCATCTAGGTGCAAATTTGATGGCCCTCCTTTGGGGGCAAAGGCTAATATCCGGGGTAGGCCCCCTTTCCCTAGCGCCCTCACATAGGCCTACCCCCCAACCCACACGCACACACATACTCAGACTCGAATCCGGGTGCCCGGTGCATATTTGGACTACATATTCATATCAATATTCCACATAGCCGTGGCTTGCCTCGCTGTCTTTGAGCGGTCCCGGACCGGACGTCGGCATGAGTCGGCGCGGACCAGAGAGGGCACCTGTGGCGCGGTACCTATGGACCGGAAGTAGTCAACCGGAAGTACCGGAAGTGACAACCGGAAGTACGCCAACAATACCCGCCAATTTATCAAACATGAGGTCCGTTCCGGAGTCGGTTTATGACGTCACCGATCTGAAACCATACCCTTCATATAGTAAAATATGACGTCACAAATCTGGAGCGGCTCTAGATTTATGACTTAGTTACCTTCTACATTACTACTAACATGATAATAATGATCACTTTAAACAAGCTTGCTGTGGTGTATGTTTGTGAAGAGTGTGTGTGTGAAAGCGTCTCTCTCTCTCTCTCTCTCTCTCTCTCTCTCTCTCTCTCTCTCTCTCTCTCTCTCTCTCTCTCTCTGTATATATATATATATATATATATATATATATATATATATATATATATATATATATATATATATATATATATATATATATATATATATATATATATATGTTTACATGCAGATAGCACGATATCTCACTTTACCCTAATAACATCCCAATCGATATTCCTCATATGCTGGGTTAACTTTTCAACTCTTGGTAAGGCGTATTGGAATCCGAACAGATTTTGTATAGTTCTGTGAATAGACAGTTACTTGTGAGAGTTAGCTTGGTACTAGCTGAATGAACAGAGATTATGTTAGTTGTGATAATCTACACTGCAAGTGTTGTTTGACTAGAGAGTGAACTGGCGGTGTGTATATAGCCATTATATTGTTATGTTAATAGAGCAATTATAGCTAATTGATTCACCGTGTATTTTGTGCTAGTTGTGTGAATGCAATGCGAGTTGTGTAAATATTATGCTAGCCGCGTGAATGCTATGCCAGTCCTCAAAAAATTATGCTAGTGATCTTAAAGTTGTGCTGGTTGTGTGAATGTTATGCTAATAAAATGAATGTCACGCTAATAAGGTGAATGGTATGATACTATGGTGAATTTTATGATAGAGGTCTGAAAGTTATACTAGGCGAGTGAATGCCATACTGGTCGTGTGAATGCCTTTCTAGTAGTGTGACTGTTATGTTAATAAGATGCATGTTATTCTAATGGTGTACATGTTATACTACACGAGTGAATGTTATGTAAGCCAAACGTTTCCAACAACAATTTTCAAGCAACACAATCGCTGTAGGTGGATAGTAGTAAACGTAAAGGTCCCACTTACACGACTTACAACCCACTGGATATATTCTGTTAGACCCATATTTGCATAAACCATTCGGCACTGGGTGGGTGATATAGTCAGTATCATGCAGGCTCATTTACAATCAGATAACAGACAGTAGTTAACGTACGATAGAGAAATAGGTAGTAAACAATGAATCATAGTCAGTACATTCTGATGAATGGGCCAGACAATGGATGGGCCAGACCCAGCTTTGTAAGAGACGCTGGAAAAATAGACGTCTTTAAGAATCTGCTTCCTAGCCCAGATTACGTGAGACGGTATAACAGAATAACTGTTATAGCAAATACATAATAGGTGGTCGAAGATTTCAATACTTGCTGTGCGGTGCAAAACAGTTTCCACCAAGAAACACTAAAGCAAAGTCTACTGATGACGAGACGTAAAATACGTAGCTTAACAACAAGAAGATCGTTGAGAGAAGGCATCTAGAATTTGAGCTAGACAGTCGCGAATTTGAAGAAAGAATGGGTTACATCAAGTTCGTAGAGAAATGATAACTGGCAGATGAGGATGACTACGACAGAGGAAGTAAGTCATCACCTGATCTATACTGTTAAAGGAACTACGCAGAGAACGAAGAAATGTCAAGCAAAAGTCATTATAAAGATACATTTTTTATTTGCAACATCAATGATCATAACTACCAACTTTTGTGTGATCGGCCAAATTTTGTACGCAGCCACCAGAAGTGGAACAAATAAACACGCAACGAAACTTAAACGAAGAATGTACCTCTTCACTTGTTTCCTCGTTTCGAAATTTCGTGAATTTTGCACATTTTGTTGAGTATTGTTTCTACGAGTAAGAATACACTACAACATCATCAAATAATCAATATGCCGAGGTTTGCCACAAGTACTCCCACAATGGGTACCTCTGAGGTGGTTGGGGCACAATGGGTGCCGATACTGCTACAATGAGAGTGAATAGGAAAGCCGCCAGACATCATCATTGTGTCTAGAGCAGAAGACACTTGATCAACCAACACAGAACTGGTAAGATAAGTCAATTCATGCCGGTGTTGAAGTGAAATGGGAGATCGGAACACCCGTGGACTTCTCCTGGGTGTGATGATATTGCTCCTTACTAATCACTAATCCATTCATCATGTGCCATGCCGGAAAGCGCGGGCGGTCATGACTCGCCATTTCACTCAAAAACCAGAGTCGGGGATCAGCTCAGTGTTCATGTCTCAACCATCCCATATGGCCAAGCCATCCAGGTATTTACTTCTCGGTCTTCCCCTTGGTAGCTCCCTTCGATTTTGCCAGTTGTCGCCACGTTCTCCAATCCATTTCTTCTCATAACATGCCCCAAAAATTGTGACTGTCTACGCTTAATTTCTCTAATCAATTTACAATTTTCATTTGTTTCCTGTAGTACTTGGTCATTGGTTGTTCTGTCTGTCCGTGGTATTTTTAATCACTAATCACATAGTAGATAATATGCAATAGATTATGAATGGAAGAAAATATGACAATAGACCGTATATAGCAGATACTATTTAATAGATAATAAAGAGTAAATAATATTTAACAGAAAACATATATTGACTGAAGACATAGATAACAGACAAAAGATTTTAGACAATAAATAACAGACATTTGACGTTATATTATACAAAAGATAATATGCAATATATAATAGTTAAAAATATACATTATATCATAGTCAATAGATATAATGCAATATGTAATCGTGAATAGATAATAGTAATCTAAAATGGATAACATACAATAGACATTCATCATCATCAAGTACATTGCCAGATGGCACTGGCGTTCATGTCTCACCACAGTTCTCGGGCTTTGGTGTTGTGGTTCAACTCTACTGATGACATTTCTCCATACCGCCATCTCAATCCATCCAGTATGATTTCTCTTGTTTTGTCTTTCTTCTCCTAGATCTTTCCAGTCGTCATGATGATCTCCAATGCCTCTCTTCGTAGCACATGATCACAGAAATCTGTTTGTCTCATTCTTATTTTTTAATATAATGTTCTAGTTTCATTAGCCTCTTTCAGGCAATCGTTGTTACTTACTATAGCCGTTCCAAGGAATTCGCAACATTCGTCTCAAGAACCACATCAATGTTCCACAGAAGTTCTTCCTAATTTGTTCATTTACATTCCAAGATGCACTGCCATACAGCAAAAACAGGTTCTATATAACATTTCAGCACTCTCTTTTTTACATTCAATGATAGTGACTATCGCCGCTGCTCTTCAATCTGGCTCTAGAGAAAGTTGTAAGGAGGATAAAGGGGGAATGTGATATTGAAGGAACATCCAAGCTGCTTGGTTATGCAGATGATATAGATATTATAGGGGAAAAGAACAAAAGATATTACAAATATTGACTCACTTAAAGGAAAAAGCCCAACAGATGGGGCTGGTTATCAACCAAGATAAGACAGAATATATGGTAATTTCAAGAGAAGGAATGGCTAAAAACTCTGGCCACACACAAATAGATAACATGACCATTAAAAGAACAGAAACATACAAATACCTGGGTACAATCTTCAACTGCTCCAACATCATAATGGAAGAAATACAAACTAGAATCAACTCTGGAAATAAGATATACTATGCACTACAACATCTACTAAAATCAAAGGCGCTATCTCGTAACACCAAAATCACAATATACAACACACTGATCAGACCAGTTGCGCTGTATGGCTCTGAAACCTGGAGTACAACGAAAGGAGACGAAGCCTTGTTACAAACCTTTGAGAACAAATATTTTAAGACGCATCTTTGGACCCATTAGGGATACTCAAAGTGGAGAGTGGAAAAGAAGAAGTAACAAAGACATTTATGATCTGTTTAAGTCCCCGCTAATCACTGGTAACCTATCATGAAGGCTAATAGACTACAATGGCTGGGGCATATAGAAAGAATGGAAGATAATAGGGAAACAAAACTCGCTTACACTCAGGAAATAAATGACCGTAGACCCCGAGGTAGACCAAGAAGACGGTGGAGAGATAATATATATATATATATACAGACCTATAAGCACTTGGAATCAACGACTGGCAAGAGAAGGTCAACCAGAGAGACGAATGGACACGGATTGTATCTGCAGCAAAGAATCTCAATGGCTCGGAACGCTGAAGAAGAAGATAGTGACTTATTGCATAAGATTCCTTTCATATTCTGAAATGCAGCATTTACTTGCCGTATTCTGTTCCTAATCTCGTTTGTACATCTTCCATCTGATGTTATAATTGCCCTAAGGTATTTAAAAATATCCATTTGGATAAGAAAGTTCCCTTCTATTTCCATTTCACATTTTGGTGTCACCTTCTTTTTTTTGATATCACAATTGTTGCAGTTTTCGTGATATTCAAGGAGAATCATTTCACTGCTCTCTCTGTTACTACAATGCCCAACGATTGTTGTAGATCTTTTGCATTTTCCACCATAATAACTGTGTCATCTGCATAACGTAGATTGTTTATATTATAACCTGCGATTAGTATCCCTGGCTTCTCTTTGATCTCTCTCATTATAACTTCGCTATAGAGAGAGAAGAGATTCTGTGACAAAACACATCCCTGTCGTATTCCTAGTATTATTTGTTCATAATTGCCTCTTCATTTCCCATTTCAATTTCTTCTACTTGATTACAGTAATTATTCATTATTATTATTAGATCTTTTGCATCTATGTTGATATCTTGTAACATTTTAATCAATAGATCATGTTTACCTTACCGAATGCATTGGTATAATCTATGAAACACACACTCACACACACACACACACACACGCACACACACACACACACGTACACACACACACTTACATATATATATATATTATATATATATACTATATATATATATATATATATATATATATATATATCAGTCAGGTCTTGGTCAGATATGACTGAGCTACTGTATAACAGTAGACGGAGCGCCGAACGTTGGGCGGCGCTTACCAAACCCGACACCCCACATTGTGCCAACGGCTTCGGGCGGAAGAGCGCAATTGGGAGGGTACAAGCCTTACCCTGGTGCGAGGAAATGCAAGCTAAAGACAAAATTGTCATGGCAGGGCAGACCAGGCCCTAAGCCTTGGTTGGCGACTGGTCTAGGATCGAAGCTCCGACAGGCGGACAGTTAGAGCATTGCTTTGCTGATCCGGCAGCTTCTGCAGCTTGTCTTGTTCTAGATGTAGGGGTGTTACCTTTCCTCTGGAGTGAACTAGGCAGGCCGAGAGAGGGATCATGCTGCATGGGCAACACATGATCTCTATATTTTAGCCCAGGCTTTGTGCTATGGAGAGGCAATAACTCCATCCCTGGTCTTAACTGGTCTCGGAATCAAAGCGAGAGGCAACTGTTACGGGTTATAAGTCCTTGTCAGTTGGCGTAGACATGGGGCGCCACGCGTTGCCTCTGACGGTGGGAGACACCTATAGGTGTCACTGATCAGCTACCGCCCGCCTCAAGCTGGGCAGCCCCCAGCCAATTGGGTGCTGATCCGCCACAGCCTGCCTGCTTCAATGGGTGCTTGGGGCTAGGACAAAATCTGAATCGCAGGCTGTAAAACCAATGCACCAGGTACAAACAAAAATATAAATAGAAACCTCAAGCTACGGCTTGCAACCTGGAACGTGAGAACCATGTGTCCAGGATTTTCCACTGACTTGACCAATATTGACGATGTGAGAAAAACGGCTGTGATTGATGCCGAACTCAATCGTCTTAACATTGATATTGCTGGCCTGCAGGAGACTCGCCTCGCTGAGGAAGGGTCACTCAGGGAAAACAACTACACCTTTTTCTGGAAGGGTAAGGGCAGGCAGAAAAAAGGCAACACGGTGTGGGCTTTGCAGTGAAGAATTCGCTACTGGGAATGATTGAAATTCCAGCAGGAGGAAATGAAAGACTATTATCCCTGCGCTTGGCAACCTCTTGTGGGTTTGCCACCATTATTACTGCATATGCACCGACACTCGATTCCTCTGATGATGTGAAGGATTTGTTCTATGAGGAGTTAGACTCCGTGATCAAGGCAGTTCCAAAATCTGACTACATTTATATGCTCGGTGATTTCAATGCTCGTGTGGGCAAGGACTCGAGTTCATGGCCAGTGTGCCTTGGAAAATACAACATCGGTCGCATGAATGAAAATGGGCAAAGGCTGCTGGAGCATTGCACCAGTAATGACCTATGTATTACAAACTCTTTTTTTAAAACAAAAGAGATGCATAAGGTCACATGGAAACATCCAAGATCCGGCCATTGGCACCAGCTGGACTTCATCATCACACGGAGACAACATCTGAACCATATATCATTGACTCGTAGTTACCACAGTGCTGACTGTGATACGGATCATTCTTTGGTTGTTGCAAGGGTTAGACTGAGACCAAAGAGAATCTACACAGCTAAACACAAATCTAGCCCCAGGATTAATATTATTAACACTCATGATCCTGAAAAGTGCTTTCAGTTTCAACAGCAACTTGAAGACGCTTTCACTGATACACCAGAAAATTGTACAGTAAATGAAAAGTGGGGTCAAATTAAGGAAACTCTTTGTAAAACTTGCCGTAGGGTTTACGCCACTGTGGATCATAAGAGGCAGGACTGGTTTGCGGCCAACAGCGAGACTCTGCAGCCCTTGATTGATAAGAAGAAGAAAGCTCTCTTAAGAAACAAGGAAAGACCAACGCGTAACACTCTGAGTGAGCTAAGGCAAGCTAGGAAGGATGTGCAAAAGGCTGCCAGGCAGTGTGCAAATGATTATTGGATCAAGTTATGTGAGTCCATTCAAATCGCAAGTGATAAGGGAGACATAAGAAGCATGTATGAAGGAATAAAGAAAGCCTGTGGTCCAGTGATCAAAAGAAGTGCACCATTGAAAACCTTGACTGGAGAAGTCATCACTGATAAGAAACAGCAGATGGACAGATGGGTAGAGCACTATTTGGAGCTTTACTCAAGTGAGACCAAACTAGCGGATGAATGCCCTCAACGCCATAGAGGCTCTACCAACTCTTGACCACCTGGACACACTTCCCACCATAACAGAAGTTAAGTGTGCTATAAATGAACTTGCATCTGGCAAGGCTCCAGGTAAGGATGGGATTCCAATAGAGGTTATCAGGAGTGGGCAAGACACACTCACTATACAGATCCACCAGCTAATAGAGCTATGCTGGCGTGAAGGACAAGTCCCACAGGATTTCAAAGATTCAAGCATCATAACACTGTACAAGAACAAGGGCGATCGGAGCGACTGCAACAACTATAGGGGTATCTCACTTCTGTGTATTGTTGGAAAAGTATTTGCCAGAATTGTTCTGCGCAGACTTCAAGTCCTAGGAGATCAAGTCTACCCCGAATCACAGTGTGGCTTTCGACAGAACCGGTCTACCACTGATATGATATTCTCATTGCGACAAATGCAAGAAAAATGCCGTGAACAGAATCAACCACTGTTTATTGCCTTCATCGACCTCACAAAGGCATTTGATTTGGTCAGTCGTGAGGGTCTGTTCAAGGCACTAAAGAAGATTGGCTGCCCACCAACTCTTCTGTCCATTGTGGAATCGTTCCACATAGGCATGAAGGGTATAATCAAGTTTGATGGTGCAACTTCTGAAGAATTTGAAATCAAGAGTGGAGTTAAGCAAGGTTGTGTACTAGCTCCCACCCTCTTTGGAATATACTTTTCACTTCTACTGAAATATGCATTTCGTGATCAGGATGGTGGTATATACATTCACTCACGCTCAGATGGCGGCCTCTACAATGCTCAGAGATTGAAGGCTAAGACCAAAATTAGGAGGGTACTGATCAGAGAGTTGCTTTTTGCAGATGATGCTGCAGTTACGACCCACTCTGAGGAAGAATTGCAATGTCTACTATCTGCATTCTCCAATGCTTGTTCTGAATTTGGTTTAACAATTAGCAAAAAGAAGACACAGATTATGTCACAAGGTGCACATGGGGTACCATCAATCTTTATTGACGACGCCGAACTAGAGATAGTAGACCATTTTACATATCTAGGATCAGTGGTAAATAGCAAATTATCCCTAGATCAGGAAATCAACATCCGGATTGGTAAGGCAGCAACAACAATGAACAGGTTAAGAAAAAGAGTCTGGGAGAACAGGAAGCTTACTGCCAAAACAAAAGTCCTTGTCTATCAAGCCTGTGTCCTTAGTACTCTTCTCTATGGCAGTGAAACCTGGACAACTTACTCACACCAAGAGAACAATTTAAACAGCTTTCATATGCGGTGTCTGCGAAGAATTCTTGGTATTAAGTGGCAAGACAAAATCACAAATACTGAAGTATTGGAAAGATCAGGTTGTGTGACAGTTTATTCCATGCTCAGTCTTCGTAGACTTAGATGGATAGGACATCTTAGGAGGATGGATGATGGTAGAATACCAAAGGATATCTTTTTTGGTGAATTACAGATGGGTAAGAGATCTCAGGGTCGGCCTCTACTACGATACAAAGATGTGTGTAAGCGGGACATGATTGATACAGGCATTGATAATGCACATTGGGAGCAAGTCGCCGCTGAACGTGTTGCATGGAGGGCAAATATCAGAAATGGAATAAAGTCAAAGGAGAAAATTATTGCAGAAAAGTCACACACCAAGCGTTTGAGACGTAAGATGGTGCATGATGGTGGAAATGACCACGTGTTCACATGCACCCACTGTGAACGGACATTTGCAGCGCAAATTGGCCTTATCAGTCACACTCGCTACAGTCATAGTTAAAAGTTATTATGCCTTTTTAAAGCACAAACTATCGTCTGTCAAGACGGCAAGGTGCCAATGTATGTATATATATATATATATATACTCTAGCTGACCCGGCCCGGCTTCGCCCAGTCCCTGGTGGGGAGCATCTCATTTAATTCATATAAGTAGTCATATAATTTCTCGTTCCCGTTACCGACTATCTGTCTGTCTGTCTGTCTGTCTGTCTGTCTGTCTGTCTGTCTGTCTGTCTGTCTGTCTGTCTGTCTGTCTGTCTGTCTGTCTGTCTGTCTGTCTGTTTGTCTATCTATCTATCTCTGTCTGTCTGTCTGTCTGTCTGTCTAATATACCCATCCCTCTGTCTTTCCCTCCGTCTATCCCTACTATCCTCCCTCCCTGTCTGTTTGTCTATCTATCTATCTATCTATCTATCTATCTATCTATCTATCTATCTATCTATCTATCTATCTATCTATCTGTCTGTCTGTCTGTCTGTCTGTCTGTCTGTCTAATAGACCCATCCCTCTGTCTCTCCCTCCGTCTATCCCTCCCTCCCTCCCTATCTGTTTGTCTATCTATCTATCTATCTATCTATCTATCTATCTATCTATCTATCTATCTATCTATCTATCTGTCTGTCTGTCTGTCTGTCTGTCTGTCTGTCTGTCTGTCTGCCTGTTTGTCTATATATCTATCTCTGTCTGTCTACCTGTCCGTCTATTATATATATCTTTATATGTGTCTGCCTGCCTGCCTACCTACTTACCCCTCTCTCTGTCTATATATCTGTCTGTCTGTCTGTCTGTCTGTCTGTCTGTGTGTGTCTGTCTGTCTGTTTGTCTATCTATCTATCTGTCTGTCTGTCTGTTTTGTCTATATATCTATCTCTGTCTGTTTGTCTATCTATCTATCTCTGTCTGTCTGTATGTCTGTCTGTCTGTCTAATAGACCCATCCCTCTGTCTCTCCCTCCGTCTATCCCTCCCTCCCTCCCTCCCTGTCTGTTTGCCTATCTATCTATCTATCTATCTATCTATCTATCTATCTATCTATCTATCTATCTATCTATCTATCTATCTATCTATCTATCTGTCTGTCTGTCTGTCTGTCTGTCTGCCTGACCCGGCCCGGGTTCGCCCAGTCCCTGGTGTGGAGCATCTCATTTAATTCTGAGTAGGTAAGAATCCGATCTGCCTTCAAAATGTTGACGTGAAGATTTTCTTCCTGCAGCTGCTTCTGTATTTGTTGATCAGTAAGCTCCATTTTTAGCTGCTTGACCACCCATCTGACTGTGTGTGAATCAGTGTTTCTGATTCTGGTGTCTTGGTCCTCCTTCCTCTCACAAGTTTTTGTGATCGTCTGTGGGTAGTCGTCGCTCTTCTTATTGGTAGTTTCATTGACTGTAGGTTCAGATACTTTATTACAGCTTGCATGCAGACTCTCCAAAGGCAGGTTCGTCTTCTTGATAGTCTGGTCGGTTTTCTCACTATGCATCTTGGAAGCTGCTTGTTTCTTTGTGCTATTACGACGTGCCATCCCCCCCCCCCCCCCGTATCAGGCTGCTTGAAATGTGTAAGGCGTCTTGGCTTGATAGCGCTGAGAAGTGCTGTCAAGCGAATCGTGTCGATATGATGGCGGAAAACACTAAAGATGCGATGATATTGTTCAACATCTTTTAGACAACTTCTTAAGTACAGAAAGATGAGTTACAATGTTATGCATTATTTTTATGTAAACTTTGAAAATGCCTTACAGATTGTATCATTATTTATTATAACTCATATGCCGGTACATAACTATAGACAAAGAGTTTATAAATCATTGAAAACGATACAACAATATGACTATAAGTTATACAACAATGTTATTAAAAGTTATGCCCCTTGAAATAACTTTTTCTAGAGTTAAGTCCCTTAGCTATATATAAATTTTAATGAAAAATGAAAAATGAAATAATACTGAGTAAGCAGGCGATTTCACACTAAAAAAATATCACAGTTGGCAGCTCTGGAATGAAAGGAAGACGTGTAGAAAATTTCATCTCAATCGGATGGGCCGTTAGCGAAAAAATAAAGGACATACATATTTACATACATATTTACATACATATTTACATACATACACTTTGTTTTATATATATATATATATATATATATATATATATATATATATATATATATATATATATATATATATATATATATATATATATAGATAATGATTTTTTCCGCGTTTCCATCCTGTTTCAGGTTATTACGGTCAACACCAGCATCTTTCAGCTGTATGTTGATTCCTAGGCTAGATTACGCTCATCAGCACGCCACGACTTTCTGATCGACCGGCTCCATACTCTCATAAGTCACTGGAGCGACTCGAACCACTTCCAACTCTCGTGCCGCTCACGTCAACTCACGAGAGCATTCGGGGTTAGCGGAGAAAGCTGCTAACTCCTCAGCTAGGGAGTCGGCATATACTATATATATATATATATATATATATATATATATATATATATATATATATATATATATATATATGTGTGTGTGTGTGTGTGTGTGTGTGTGTGTGTGTGTGTGTATTGGTGTGGTGTCCTATTGATATTTCTATTAGTGTTGATAATGTTTGTCCTTGTCCTTCCACAAATCCATACTACTCTTCACCATTTTCCATTTTTTACTTTGTTTTATTCTTCTCATTATAATTCTGAGGAGAAGCTTAGTGGCATGGCTTATGAGGTTAATTGTATTGATGTCGTCACATTCAGTTGCGCATGGTCTTGTTGTTATAGCTATAAATACTTATTACAGCATATCATTAGGTAGATATCCTTTGTTTTAAATACCATTCCACATTTTGGTTAATATGTCTACTCCAAATTCCCCCAGTACTTATAATTATTCTATTGTGATTCCATCGAGCCCGGTCGTTGTTTCCTTTCTTCATATATTTGATTGCGCCAGCGAATTCTGCTTTTAGAATATGGGGACCTTCTAAGTTAGATGTTTCTGCTAATTATTCCCTTTCTCCATCATATAATTCTCTTATATATTCATTCCACCTCTTCATTATAGCACCTTCCTCCAATAATATCTTTCCTATTTTTTTTATGTCAAACACCCATTATGTATTCTAATTTTTCTTCTAATCAACTCACTGATTTCTCTGTTCATCAATCAATCAGGTGCCGTCTCCTCAATAAAGGTTGGTTGCAATGGATCTCCGACACTGTCTGTCTCTCGCCTTGACTGTACATTACATAGATTGATGTTCGTCCATCTCTTGATACTAGATTCCCACTTGTATCGTTGTTTACCTCTTGCTCGCTTGCCATCAACATTACCCTCCATTTTGGCTTGTATGAGAGTGTTATGTCTTTTAACGTCACCGAAATATTACACTTGCCTCTTTTTTATTTCTTTCATGAACTCTCTTTTCATTCCCAGTATTTCTAGAACCTTTGTATTTGATTATTTTTTGTTTTGGTTTCCACGACATACGACACATTCTTCTGTAAATCGACATCTCCCGAGCCTCTATCCGAGTTTCTAATTGCTTGTTCATTGTCCAGACTTCTGCGCCATATAGTAGTGTCTAATATACATAACATTTGACAATTCTCATTTTAATGCGGTGTTATACCTCTGGATGTTAATACTGATTTCATGATGTTAAAAGCATTTTCGGCCATTCTTATTCTCTTTCTAATTTTTATTTCACTTCTACCATCATATGTTATCGCATGTCCAAGGTAGGAGAAACTTGACTAGATTAAAGAGGCCTGGGGCCAATACGCAAACCTGCCGTATTCCTCTTATTATCTCTATGGGCGACGAATAATTATTTCCGTATTTAATTGACGCCACTTATTCCCAGTACAAGTTACAAATATGTCTGATGTTCTCTGTCTACTCCTATATCTTGAGGGTATGTAACTAATCGTTCATGTTGTATCAAAAGCTTTCTTGTAGAATATAAAACATACATAATTATATATTTCTGAACTTCTATATATTTGCATGTCTTTTGTGTCTTTAATAGAATATCTTTAATATAATGTAATTCAATTTTATTGCATTGTTGCTTAACCAACTATCTTTTGCATTCACACATTTATCTCTTATTTCTTTCTTAATTTTATCATACTCTCGTTTATCGTTTGTAAAAAGAATCGATAATATAAATAAATATAACACGATTGATAAGAGATAATGTAAATAAATAATAGACAATAGGTAACTGACAAAAGATAATAAATAACATACAGTATATAAAAGATAATAAATAACATACAGTATATAAAAGACAATATATAGTCATCAATAGTAGATCATTTGCAGAGCGTTGCCCTCGTAACGACGCGTCGAAAAGCCTCCCAACCTCTTGCAATTGCCCCTGCCTCTTCTACCCTCATGCCCAAGGTGTCCACACTGTCCTGTATCCAACGTCGTGCTGGTTGACACCTGCTTCTTCTACCAGGATTCACACCTTACAGCACTGTTCTTTCCAAGCCACCTTAACGTGGCCAAATTATTTGAGATTCCTAGAAATTATACAGTTTATCAGCCAGTTTTCTCTGATGTTCAGATCTTGTAGAATTCCGTTATTATAGTTCTTCTTGGTTCGCCATATTTTAAGATCTGTTCTTTGGCATTTGATTTCAAAAGCCAATATACAGTAGATAACAGACTGCAGACTATAGGTAACAGACTATTTAGTTATTTGCATGTCCTTTACAGAACCTTGCAAACAACCTTAGCATAGTTCGGTTGTTTATGATGTGCGAGGCAACTTTACTTTCAGTATTTTGCCATGCTTTCTAATCAACCGACGCTCATAAGAATGTTTAAAATCAATACAGGGCGATCAGTTTTCAAATCGCCACAGCTGATTTCTAATTTGCTATGCGGAATTGCGATTGGATTTCGCTAGCCTTCCGACACAGACGGCAGTTTAAAAAAAAAACTATAGAGAACAGATAATATACCAAAGGTCTGTGAACACACTTTATGTAATTGTATGTTGTGTTTAAGTTTGATCACGGGATATACAGTCGTGTATGTGTAGACAACACAGTTACAACCTTTTAGGATAGCACTCGAGAACCGATTCTATGTCTTTCATGTATTTGGGGTTGCGGTTGATGACAATCTCATCGTCCTCCAGAGTAATGTTGACTGTGCTGAAGATTGCTCTTATGGCCCCGGGTATGTCCAGCTGTCAATCAATCATTTTGTATTATGTATTATAGCGCCTCCACTATGGGTAATAATAACCAGAATCATCATCATCAGGCGTTAATATCTATGTGTATAACTAACTGACTAACTAACTGAACAACTAATTAACTGACTAACTAACTAACTAATTAATTAACTGACTGCCTGTCTCACAAACTGGCTGACTAAATAACTAATTAACTAACTTTTTGCCTTATGACTGACTAATTACATAAATAAATAACTAATTAACTAACCAACCAACCAAATAGCCAACTGACTAACTAAATTTCTAATTAACTAGCTAATAAACTAATCAACCAACCAACCACACAACTAACTAACTAAAGTAACTATCTAACTAATTAACTAAGTCACCAACCAAAAAACTGACTAACTAACTAACTAATTAGCTAACTGACTGACTGACTTACTAACTAACTATCAAAATAACTAACTAACTGACTGACTAACTAACTAACTAACTAACTAACTAACTAACTAACTAACTAACTAACTAAGTAACTAACTGACTAACTAATTAACTAACACATTTATTAACTGACTGCCTGAATGACTGACTGATGAAATAAATAACTAACTAATTAACAAACTAATTAACTAATGGATTAACTAACTGACTGACTGATTAAATAACTAACTAAATAACCAACTAACAAATTAACTAACTAACTAACCAACACAATGACTAACCGACTAACTAACTAACTGACTAACCACCTAACAAATTAATTAACTAACTAACTAACTAACTAATCAACTAACTAATCAACTAACCAACCAACTGACTAACTAATGTTCTAATTAACTAGCTTTTAACCTCGTAATTAACCACGTAAGTCCATTCCTCCTTAGTTGGATCGCTGCAGCCCTCTTCCAACGGAAAGTAGTTTTTAGATGTGGCAGTTGGACTTCGGAACCAACAACAATATATCCTGGCCTACCACAGGGATCACCATTATCTCCGGTACTGTTCAACGCCTACACAGTGAGAATCACCAGTGAGCAGATCACTGGACCTTGCAGGACATTGTCATATGCCGATGATGTTTTAGTGTATCGTCAAGGTAAGGATAGAGAGGAGGTTGCTTGGAACTACAAACCGAACTCAATCGCATAAGTACTTGGTGTGATGAAGCTGGGGCAATGGTCAACCCAACAAAGGCAACAGTGACTTGGTTCTCGTTGAATAATCATATTGTCAACAATCCAACACCAACTGTAATGCTGTGTTCAGAGACGGTGGAAAGAACGCAGGCAATGAATTACCTGGGGATACGGTTTGATCGAAGCCTTGCTTATAATGTGCACATAGACCAGGTGATAACAAAGGCCAAGCGGGGCTTGGCAGCGATGCGGGTGATGGCGGCAGCAAACTGTGAGCAGCGCCATCTATGTCTTCTGTACGAGGGGCTGGTCATGTCTGTTTTGGAGTATGCAATGGCAATCCTGACTCTCAGCCATAAGCAGATAGAAAGGATGGAAAGGATACAGAATGAAGCTATGCGCATTATTCTTGGATGTACAAGAGATACAGCATGCAGGGCGATGCGCTACCTTCTTGATTTTCCAACCATTGAAGAGAGAATGCAAGTTTGCAGGGCACGCGCCTACCTCAGAATTAACGCAAACACACAGCATCCACTGCATAGTGAAATTAGGAAGGTGAAGGGCAGCAGGTTAAAAAGAGGACGGTCGTAGATGGGTCAAGCCGAAGACATGCTTCAACAGGTGTGTTCACTTGAGGACTTAGAACCTGGCGAGGAGTGGGTGCAAGTGCCAACAGACTTCTGCACATCCTTTTCAGTTTGCATCCCACTAGATAGAAAATGCAGACAAGAAAATCCGGCTGCTGTGGAGGCTGAAGTACAAGCGTTGATTTTCGAGAATTCGCTAGACAGTGACGCGGTCATCTACACAGATGGGTCGGTCGTCCGACATGTGAGAAGCTCATGGGCCTTTACAGCTCGGGCCGGAGGGAGAATTGTGAAGGAGGACTCTGGTGCTTTCACTGAAACCACAAGTAGCCTGACCATGGAAGTCATGGCAGTAAGTAAAGCAATAACATGGCTCGAGACACAGACATTCACTAGGGCTTGTTTCCTTAGCGACTCAATGAACATGATCAAGAGGATAGAGGAGGGGTCGATCCGAAGAGAATGGTTGCTGTCTCTGGAGCGGTCTCGGCTGGCAAAGATTAGTTTTATCTTCGTGCCAGGTCATGCGGGAGTACAAGGAAATGAGCGGGCTGACAAGCTCGCAGGTGAGGCTACTGTGGAGGGCGGACGCGCCATGGACCAGGCTGACATTCTGAATGCTCTACGAGAAGTGAGACTTTTGCAAGAACCAAGTGATGACTGTGAATCTACAACAATGGCCAGACTGCGAGAGCAGCAAATTAAAAGAGGGGTGGCCAAACAAGAACACTACGCAGGAAGCCAAAGAAGATTGATAAACCAACACAGAACTGGCGTCGTTAGCCGCTACACGCTGCGGGATTTGCTGAGGAGGGGATCCGAGCACTTATGGACTGAATGGTCCGATGTGCAACGAGGATGATCTGTCGACTAACTAACTAACTAACTAATTAACTAGCTAATAAACTAACCAGCAACGAATCACCCTACTAACTAATTAAGTAACTAACTAACTAATTAACTAACTAACTAACTAACTAACTAACTAACAAATTAAATAACTGACTGCCTGAATGACTGACTGATTAAATAACTAACTAAATAACCAACTAACAAATTAACTAACTAACTAACCAAACAACTAACTAACTAATTAACTAACCAACTAACCACACCAAATGACTAACTAACTGAGATGAGTTGAGCTAGGAACCGACATCACTGCACTCAGGACATCTAAATATGCGCTCTGCCATGACTCTTATGACGCCATGGCAGAGTTAAACCATAGCCCATGTCGAAGTGTAGAGGTTATAATTATGTTCCCCCAAAAAGAGC
>JACEFZ010003157.1:0-35000 GCA_014155875.1 Cepaea nemoralis
GGGGGGGGCAACCCCCCCGGCCGTCCAAATTTGAAAAAAAGGGTGGACTTTCCCCGCCTTTTGGTGGGGGGGGAAAAAAAACCCGGGGGGGGGAGTAAAGATTGGCGAGGGGAGACAGGCTGTCGATCCCTCGTTTAAATGAGCTAGGGTTTTGTTGTAAACATGATAAAAAGTAGCATAGGGGTTGCTATTTGTGATAGAGGATTCTGTGGTAGGTGTTATTTTTTTCATTAGCGACTGTTCACTGCTGTAGCGGCCAATGGCAATAAACTGCCTATGTTTTTGCCTCCCCCCCGACTTGCAATTTCTTGTTTTGGTGTAGAGAAGTACCCGATGGGGCCCTGTCGTGAGTTGTTGACAGATATGTGTGGGTGGGTGGAGATGTGTGGATGATTTGGGGAAGTATGTGTGGGTGGCGGGGTTGTGTGGGTAGGCGATGTGTGTGGGTGGATTGGAGATGTAAGGGCGGGTTGGGGAGAAGTGTATGGTGTGTGGGTTTGGGACATGTTGTGGTGTGTTGGTGGGGGATGTGTGCATGCTGTGTGGGTGGGGGTATGTTTGTGGTGATTTGGGTGAGGATATTGTGTGGGTGGGGGATTGTGTGTGGTGTGGGGGATGTGTGTGATGGGTGCGGGGAATTTGTGTATGGGTGGGGGATATGTATTGGTGAGTAGGGGATGTGTGGTCGTTGGGGGAAGCATGTGTGGGTGGTGGGGGTGTGTGGGTGGGGGTGTGTGCATGTATGGGGAATGTTTTGGTGTGGGTGTGTGAGTTGCTTAGAGATGTGTAGGTGGGTGAGGGATGTGTATGTGTTGGGGTGGGATGCGTGAGTGGGTGGAGGATGTGTCTGGGTAGGGGTATTGTGATCGAGAGATGTTTGGTTGGGGGTGGGTGAGTGGGGGTATGTGGGTGCGTAGTTGTCAAGGTCTCACATATAGTAGGTATGGACATAAAGTTAGAAGGGATTTCTACAAGGGATATACCACCAATATAGGGGAAATAAACGTAACCACTCGAATGCTCGAACAATCTCGAGCCTTCGAGAAGAATGGGTCAGTTTGCCTACAGCTCCGTGGACACAGGTGGAACCCGCCTACAGCGTGCCAGGACCTGTACCACGAGAAGCTCGAAGAGAGTTACACCCCGTGTCCGCTGGACACACTTCAAAGGGCAGACGGCGACTGGACACCGAGGACGAAGCAGGGTTTAGCTTAAGGGGGACTTGATAGATAGAAACCAAGTGTATTTAAGGATTGTTGATTATAAGATAGTTGATAGAGTTTTGCTGTGATGATTATGTGTATGATTGCTTTGTTATGAACTCCTGTGATATCGTAAAGATTGTAACTGGCTGCGAAACCCATTCTTCGCCAGATTACTGTGAATAAATTATATCAGAAAGTATCAGAATGGAGTTTGTTGCCTGTCTGAACCCGAGTTTCATTTCCCTAGGTCGTTAGGACGTTGACAGTAGTGTAGGATGTTTAGGTGAGTGAGTGTGTATTGGTGGTTGGGTGGAGAATGTGTGTGTGGGTGAGGAGAGGTATGTTCTGTGTTGGTTGAGGATATGTGTGTGGTGTGTGGGTGGGGGATGTGTGTGTGGGTGGGGGATTTGTGTGGGTGGGGGTATGTTGGGGTGGGTGGGTGAGGGTATCTGTGTGGGTGGGGATTTTGTGTGGTATGTGGGTGGGGGATATGTGTGTGGCGTGTAGGTGGGGATGTGTGGTGGTATGTGGATGTGGGATGTGTTGGTGAGGGATATGTGTGTGTGGTGCGTGGGTTGAGAATATTGCGTGGTAGGGGATGTATGTGATGTGCGGGTGGGGGATGTGTGTGGTGGAAGATTGGGTTAGGGCATTTGTGGGTGGGTGGAGGATCTATGTGTGGGTGGTGGGGGGTGTGTGTGTGTGGATTGGGGATGTATAGGTGGTTAGGGAGATGTGTGTGTGTGTGTGTGTGTGTGTGTAGGGAGATGTCAGTTGGTGGGGATGTGTGTGTATGGTTTGTGGATGTGCGATGTGTGGGTTGGTGGGGGATGTGTGTGTGAGGATGGCAAATATGTGGTCGATGGAGGTGTGGCTGGGGGATGGGTGGTTGGAAGTGTGGGTTTGGGAGAGGATGTGTGGGTTAGGATGTGTATGTGGATGGGCGCGGAATGTGTGGGTTTGTGAGGGATATTTGTGAGTGGCGAGTTTGTTTGGGTTGGGGGAACAGATGAGGGCAGTATGTATGGGTGGGGGATGTGCGGGAGGGGGATGTGTCGGTTGGTGGGGTATGTATGTGTCCCTGGGTGTGTGTGTTGGTAGGTGGGGGTGTGTATGTGGGTGGGGTGATGTGTGGGTAGGTGGGAGATGGGCCTCATAACAAGGTAATTTGCCTTTTTTATGTTTACAACCTTCATTTCACAAAGTGGCTGGTAGGCTCAAGGTGAAGCAGGCGAAGGCATACCTCAGAGTAGCTGCAGACACAGACCACCCACTGCATGAGGCGCTGGACGCAGTTAAGGGTCAGCGACTGATAAGAGGAAAATCATGGATGGCCCAGGCGGAGGATACGATCAGACAGGTGTGCCCCCTGGAGAACATTAGGCGTGGAGAGGAGTGAGTCAGAGTGCCAGCGGAGCAGTCAGACTTGTGCAGAGTTATAATCACATTAAGCCGGGAGTGCAGGGAGTGGCCAGCAGGGGCCACGGAAGTGGAAATCCAGCAACTAATTCAGGACAATGCTCACTCGAGTGATGTGATTATCTACACAGATGGTTCGGTGTCAAGAGGTGAGAGAAGTGGCTGGGGGTTCATAGCCAAAGATAATGGTCGATGTTTGGGGCAGGAGAGCCAGGCATATGATACCACAACATGCAGCTTAAAAATGGAAGTGGAGGCAGTCACTGCGGCTCTCCGCTGGATGGAGAATACGACACACACACACACACACACACACACACACACACACACACACACACACACACATCGTGATTGTAACTGACTCAGAAAGCATGCTGCATGCCATCATGAAATAGCTGCACTATTTGGACAAACTTTCGTGGACAGCCATATTTTGCGATAATCTTCCACAGTCCTTCTCTGCTGACTGTATCAAAAGCCTTGGTAAGGTCAATGAAAGTGGAGAACATTTCACAGTTCTGTTCCTGACATTTCTCTTGCAGCTGCCTTGCAGCGAAAATCATGTCACCATTTCCACGTTTGTTTTTTTCTGAAGCCACACTGGCTCTCGGGAAGAAGAATAATGACAGTACTGCAGGTTGGACAGTATAATGGCAGTACTGCATGTTGTATAGTATGACAGTACTGCAGGTTGGACAGTATAATGACAGTACTGCAGGTTGGACAGTATAATGACAGTAATGTAGGTTGGACAGTATAATGACAGTAATGTAGGTTGGATAATATAATGACAGTAATGCAGGTTGGACAGTATAATGACAGTAATGTAAGTTGGACAGTATAATGGCAGTACTGCATGTTGTACAGTATAATGACAGTACTGCAGGTTGGACAGTATAATGACAGTACTGCAGGTTGGACAGTATAATGACAGTAATGTAGGTTGGACAGTATAATGACAGTAATGTAGGTTGGACAGTATAATGACAGTAATGCAAGTTGTACAGTATAATGACAGTACTGCAGGATGGACAGTATAATACAGTACTGCAGGTTTCACAGTATAATGACAGTAATGTATATTTGACAGAATAATGACAGTACTGCAGGTTGGACAGTATAATGACAGTACTGCGGGTTAGACAGTATAATGACAGTGCTGCAGGTTTCACAGTATAATGACAGTACTGCAGGTTTCACAGTATAATGACAGTACTGCAGGTTTCACAGTATAATGACAGTACTGCAGGTTTCACAGTATAATGACAGTACTGCAGGTTTCACAGTATGACAGTCCTGCAGGTTATACAGTATAATGACAATAATGTAGGTTTGACAGTATAATGACAGCAATGAAGGTTTGGCAGTAAAATGACAGTACTTCAGATTTCACAGTATAGTTAGTTAGTTAATTAGTTAGTTAGTTAGTTAGTTAGTTAGTTAGTTAGTTAGTTAGTTAGTTAGTTAGTTAGTTAGTTAGTTAGTTAGTTAGTTAGTTAGTTAGTCAGTCGACATATCATCTTCATTGCACATCGAACCATTCAGTCCATAAGTGCTTGGATCCATTCCTCAGCAAATCCCGCAGCGTGAAGCGGCTAACGACACCAGTTCTGTGTTGGTTTATCAATCTTCTTTGGCTTCCTGCGTAGTGATCTTGTTTGGCCACTCCTCTTTTAATTTGCTGTTCTCGCAGTCTGGCCATGGTTGTAGATTCACAGTCATCACTTGGTTCACATCGCCCTGCATGCTGTATCTCTTTTACATCCAAGAATAATGCGCATAGCTTCATTCTGTATCCTTTCCATCCTTTCTATCTGCTTACGGCTGAGAGTCAGGATTGCCATTGCATACTCCAAAACAGACATGACCAGCCCCTCGTACAGAAGACATAGATGGCGCTGCTCACAGTTTGCTGCCGCCATCACCCGCATCGCAGCCAAACCCCGCTTGGCCTTTGTTATCACCTGGTCTATGTGCTCATTATAAGCAAGGCTTCGATCAAACCGTATCCCCAGGTAATAATGACAGCAATGTAGATTTGACAGTATAATGAAAGTACTGCAGGTTAGACAGTATAATGACAGTACTGCAGGTTAGACAGTATAATGACAGTACTGCAGGTTGGACAGTAGGTTGGAGAGCATGTGACATTCGACTGGTGTGTTCGACAACCGTGTCAAGGGAGATCACTACGTTTATATGAAGTTGTCGAGAAGAAAGTAGGTTGTGGTCGGTTGTCTCCCGTGCACACACAATCTTGTGGCGAGCAATTTGGGTTGCAAGAACACGTGACATTTGCTGCCAGAATGTTAACCTGTCTGTCTGACTTATTGTTGTCCTGTGTCTGACTGATTGTTACCCTTTCTATGTGACTGACTGTTTGTCTGAATGATTGTCTGGAAGTTCATCTGCTTGTGTAAATATTTGATTGCCAGCTTTTCGATCCTATTCTCTGTCAGTTTGACTGCCTGCGCCCAAGTCTGCCTGTCTATGTATCTGACTGTCAGATATAAGTGAGTCAGCAGCTGTGTCTAGACAGCATTCATGTCTGATTTATCCCAGAGAAATAAATTAGCCTCCGTAGATCAAGCATGCACGACGTGAGGTTTCTCATAACTCATTGTTACTCTCTGAAGTCAATATGTCTGTCTCTGGACAAGACCCGCTGTCGACATGTACACACACGGCGTCAATCATGTCTTGTCCATGACAATAAAGGAAACTGCGTGTGGTCTCTATGCCTTGTCACTAAAGCCACCACGTGAACTGACAACACACGTGCCTTCTCTGCTTCACCCTGACAGGACTTTGGCAATAGCACACTATATTTTTGGAGCTCAAAGAGTTATCACATGCCAGTATGACTTCTTCAGGACTGTCAAAACGATCTACTTTGAGCTGTGTTTTAAGATTTTTTGGCGAAAAAACAACAACAAATGTCTGATGGTGCTAAATCTGAAGAATAAGTTTGGTGTCATAGAATCTCAGTATTCTGGACCTTGGCTGCTAACTGCAAGAACTTTGTGAGAGGGCACGTTGACTTGAAGCAAAGGCGTTTCTTAGTGTGCATTGTTTCTCGTATTCTCATGACAGCCTTTTATATTTTGGGAAGGATGTCGGCACAGTAATGTGTGTTAATACTGTTGTAACGTGCCAGGTGACGTTTGGTATCCCTAAATCAGTCCGTATCATGTTGCTGCAGATTTTTGTGGTCTCGTCTTGACAGACATTGGAAAGCAAGATGCAAGATCGTACTGGTCAACCCAAGTCTCCTCTATTGTTACAATGATGTCACGCTGATGTCACAATGATGTCACAATGATGTCACAATGTTCTCCGACTGACCTTTATGAAAACCTGTCGACAGTAATTTACTCACTTTTGTGTCTGTTCAGATGCTTAGAGGCCGGGGTGGGGGTGCCAGGGGTCACACACGTGTCTCGTGTTCAGATGCCGGTGGGTGGGAGGGGGGGGGGGCGGGCGGGGAAGCCAACGGGCACACACGTATCCCGTGTCCAGTCTGGTATCTACAGTTGCATGACCTGTCATGTCACTCAGTTTCAATGCGCTAGTTGCCTATGCCAGTTGTCGGTATTGGTCAAGGACTTTCTTCACCCTTGCCACATTTCCATGGTGGAACTCTGATCATGTTCTCCCAGATCTGGTCAGACCAGCAACACCTGAGCGGCCACACTGGAACTATCTTCAGTTTCTCTCCCAAGCTTACAACGGGCAGCAATCATGAAGCACTGGTTCCATCCCCATGTGTAATTCTTCTAGGTATGTTTCCCTGTATCATCGGGAATTTTATCACAACCCCGGCCTTTGTCTTCTCTATTGTTCTGACATATAGTTGGAGCAGCAGATCCGATTAAAAGGGTATGTTACGCCGTGCTCCACAGTAGTAGAATTCGTTTAATATCAACTACACACTTCCCGCCCAAGTGCAAACATGAGGATCTTTGAATACGCCTAGTTTCCGATTTCTCCTGTTACTTCTTCATAGGTAGGGTAAAGACTTATGGAAAGCAGCGTTTATCTTTAAGAGAATTTGAGTGACAGTTTGTAAGTGACAGAGTGTGAGTGATATACTGTGAACAACAGAGTGTGAACGACAGAGTGTGAACGACAGAGTGTGAGTGACAGAGTGTGAGTGACAGAGTGTGAGTGACAGAGTGTGAGTGATATACTGTGAACGACAGAGTGTGAGTGATATACTGTGAACGACAGAGTGTGAGTGATATACTGTGAACGACAGAGTGTGAGTGATATACTGTGAACGACAGAGTGTGAACGACAGAGTGTGAGTGACAGAGTGTGAGTGATATACTGTGAACGACACAGTGTGAACGACAGAGTGTGAGTGACAGATTGTGAGTGACAGAGTGTGAGTGATATACTGTGAACGACAGAGTGTGAGTGACATAGTGTGAGTGATATACTGTGAGTGACAGAGTGTGAGTGATATACTGTGAACGACAGAGTGTGAGTGACATAGTGTGAGTGATATACTGTGAGCGACAGAGTGTGAACGACAGAGTGTGAGTGATATACTGTGAGCGACTAGAGTGTGAACGACAGAGTGTGAGTGATATACTGTGAGCGACAGAGTGTGAACGACAGAGTGTGAACGACAGAGTGTGAACGACAGAGTGTGAGTGATATACTGTGAGCGACAGAGTGTGAGTGATATACTGTGAGCGACAGAGTGTGAACAACAGAGTGTGAGTGAAAGAGTGTGAGTGATATACTGTGAGTGATATACTGTGAGCGACAGAGTGTGAGCGACAGAGTGTGAGTGACAGACTGTGAGTGATATACTGTGAGTGATATACTGTGAGTGATATACTATGAGTGATATACTGTGAGTGATATACTGTGAGTGACAGACTGTGAGTGATATACTGTGAGTGACAGACTGTGAGTGATATACTGTGAGTGATATACTGTGAGTGATATACTTTGAGCGACAGACTGTGAGTGATATACTGTGAGTGACATAGTGTGAGTGACATAGTGTGAGTGATATACTGTGAACGACAGAGTGTGAACGACAGAGTGTGAACGACAGAGTGTGAACGACAGAGTGTGAACGACAGAGTGTGAGTGACATAGTGTGAGTGACATAGTGTGAGTGATATACTTGAACGACAGAGTGTGAACGACAGAGTGTGAACGACAGAATGTGAACGACAGAGTGTGAGTGACATAGTGTGAGTGATATACTGTGAACGACAGAGTGTGAACGACAGAGTGTGAACGACAGAGTGTGAGTGACATAGTGTGAGTGATATACTGTGAACGACAGAGTGTGAGTGATATACTGTGAGTGACAGAGTGTGAGTGATATACTGTGAACGACAGAGTGTGAACGACAGAGTGTGAACGACAGAGTGTGAACGACAGAGTGTGAACGACAGAGTGTGAGTGATATACTGTGAACGACAGAGTGTGAACGACAGAGTGTGAACGACAGAGTGTGAACGACAGAGTGTGAGTGACAGAGTGTGAGTGATATACTGTGAGCGACAGAGTGTGAGTGATATACTGTGAGCGACAGAGTGTGAACGACAGAGTGTGAACGACAGAGTGTGAGTGATATACTGTGAGTGATATACTGTGAGTGATATACTGTGAGTGATATACTGTGAGCGACAGAGTGTGAGTGATATACTGTGAGTGATATACTGTGAGTGATATACTGTGAGTGATATACTGTGAGTGATATACTGTGAGTAATATACTGTGAGTGATATACTGTGAGTGATATACTGTGAGCGACAGAGTGTGAGTGATATACTGTGAGCGACAGAGTGTGAGTGACAGACTGTGAGTGATATACTGTGAGCGACAGAGTGTGAGTGATATACTGTGAGCGACAGAGTGTGAGTGACAGACTGTGAGTGATATACTGTAAGCGACAGAGTGTGAGTGATATACTATGAGCGACAGAGTGTGAGTGACAGACTGTGAGTGATATACTGTGAGTGACAGACTGTGAGTGATATACTGTGAGTGACAGACTGTGAGTGATATACTGTGAGCGACAGAGTGTGAACGACAGAGTGTGAACGACAGAGTGTGAGTGATATAATATGTGAAAAAGAGTGTGAGTGATATAACAGAAAACAATTATAAATAAATAGATAATTTCTACCCAGGAATCTTTCTTGTTTCAATTATATCCCGCGTTAATAACAGAGCATCTCTCCCGCGCAATTATCTCTGACGTCACAGGCCTGTTTGTGTTTACCTCTGCTCCGTCCAATGGCGGGAGTACACAGAGCCAGGGAGGAGAGATTGATGTGAAGTGATACTTGCCAGTCCAGGTAATTGCTGATAATATACTCTCTCACACCTGTACATCCACATGTCAGATAACCTGTACATCCACATGTCAGGTACATCTGTACATCCACATGTCAGATACACCTGTACATCCACATGTCAGATAACCTGTACATCCACATGTCAGGTACATCTGTACATCCACATGTCAGATACACCTGTACATCCACATGTCAGATACACCTGTACATCCACATGTCAGTTACACCTGTACATCCACATGTCAGATACACCTGTACATCCACATGTCAGATACACCTGTACATCCACATATCAGTTACACCTGTACATCCACATGTCAGATAGACCTGTACATTCACATGTCAGATACACCTGTACATCCACATGTCAGATACACCTGTACATCCACATGTCAGATACATCCACATGTCAGATACACCTATACATCCACATGTCAGTTACACCTGTACATCCACATGTCAGATACACCTGTACATCCACATGTCAGATACACCTGTACATCCACATGTCAGATAACCTGTACATCCACATGTCAGATACACCTTTGAAACTATTGGATACACCAACTTGGGAGAGAGTAAACTACAGGTGTGAGTCCAATGTCAGCTGCGGAGACCTCCGGGCCATATCTATGATCTAGATACAAATAATGTCATCTGGCTCATCTCGTTACAAATATTGCAGTCTCTTAATAACTTATTTTCTAGTTTGGGCACCTCCTCTCCACGTCTCAAGTGTCCACACCGTTTCATTCATCTATTGCTTTATTTCTGATCATTTCTCACGTTGCCCAGAATGCCAGAGAACATGTCAGGCTGGTGCAGCGTCACGATCACACTGGGTCCGGAGTGTAGGGTTACAATCACACTGGGTCGGGAGTGTAGGGTTATAATCATACTGGGTTGGGAGTGAAGGGTCATGATCACACTGGGTCGGGAGTAAAGGGTCAAGTTCACACAGGGTCGGCAGTGCAGGGTCACGATCACACTGGGTCGGGAGTGAAGGGTCACGATCACACTGGGTCGGGAGTGCAGGTACTGGCCAGCAGGAGACGCTGAATAAGAAGTACGACAACTCGACCACAATTGGCGCCCAAGGATGTAGTTACCTACATGGATGGCTCTGTGCTACGGGGCAAACAAGTGTCTGGGGGTTCATATAGCAAATGGTAATAAACGGTGTTTAGATGCAGGAGAGTCTGGCATATGATGCCCCAAAATCTAGTCTGAGAATGGAGATGGAGGCAGTCGCCGCGGTATTCCGCTTCCTGGAGAATAAACTTCTTATTCTTCTTCTTCTGCATTCATCCAGAGTTTAGTTTTCGGACGTGATTGCGTTGTGCCAGTTTACAGAAGAGCTGCGTTCTTGTACCGTTAGGCCAACACATCCGAACTTCTGCGAGCATTTGTTGACCGGGTTAACCTTCCCGGGGGTTTCTTAGGACGTTTGACTCTCACTGTTGTGGTGTTATCCCCCATCCTAGCTGGCCCATATAGAACAGCCAAAGACATCCTGGTCAGCTCTCAAGGGAAGGCAGGAGCAGATCATGGGCATTCCCCGCCATCCAAGGAGGCTTCCATAATTGCAGAGCCGACACATAGCGCTCTGGTACTGGGCTCACTCAAGGAATCGTCACGTCCTGCACATGGCTGCTTAGCCTCTATTCTGTATATTGGGCCTTCCGTTCACCACAGGCTGCTCCTCCGGAAACCAGAAGAATGCAGTCTGCAGATGACATCCACACAGTGAGCTTTCGTTTCGGACTTTCTACGTAATGGATTTGCTATGCAAGCAATATTACATTTCATGCCTCGGGGCGCTTTTGTAACCGACATACCCGTGGTATGAAGTGTGGCAGTCTAAATACTTCTTCATGCACCTTTAGATGTCAAACTGAATTAGTTAAAGTAAGCTGCAGTCAACTTGAGCTTGTTGATATCTCCATAGAGATTGTCCTCAAATGAAGCAGGTGTGGACCAAAATATATGTCTCTGTTCTGCATATATTGGGCAATCCTGCAGAAAATGTTTTGCTGTCATTTTTCCAGTTCGACAATTACATTCATCGGCATCTCCTATCTTTAGTTTATTGAACAAGTGGTATTTCAGCCTGTTATGTCCTGTGCGGAGTCTGAAGATTGCTACTTGTTCTCTTCGGCCGACTTTGTAATATGCATCATCCTTCTGGTGGACTGGATGCTCTGATTCCCATTTGGTTCTATAAGTGCTTTTTATAAATCTTTTTGCCTCATTATAGGTTATGTCTATGTCAAGCTGTGGTAATCGTCCGCCCTCTTTTGCTAGTCTGTCAGCCTCTTCATTTCCAGGTATACTGCAATGTGATGGGATTCACTGTATTACAACTTTTTTGGATTTCTGGCATAGACCATAGAGTGCTGCTCTTAGGTCTGCAAGTTCTGTGCTGTTTTTGCTCTTCAGTATTGAAACAGTTGACTTTGCATCTGTGAAGATAGCTATTTGCTTCTCTTTATTTTCCTCCATCAAGAGCATTTCTGCTGCAGTTTTCAAAGCCTCTACCTCCGGTTTGAAGTTACTTGAAAATTTACCATTTGCCACTGACTGTGTTTTTTTCACTCCATTTTTTAAATTTAGGATAGTTCCTCCTCCTCCATTTTCTATTGATTTTTTGGCGGATCCATCTGTATATGCATGGGTCCAATTGCTGCCTGGGTAATGTTCTTTTATGTAGTTGAGAGTTATTTTTCTTCTTTCGGTTTCATTCTGAGTGTTCTTTTTCTCAATACCAGGAATGTTTTCTAGGATAAACAGCAACACGAGTGCCGTGATCGTAACAGACTGACAGAGCATGGTGAGAAGGGTCAAGACAAGCCCGCTTCCTACAGAGTGGAAGAATTCAAGTCAAACATCAAAGATAGGCAGCATCCACTGCATCTGTACCCCAGGATATGCTGGTGTGATGGGAGACGAGCAGGCGGACTGATTAGTTGCATCTGTACCCCAGGATATGCTGGTGTGATGGGAGACGAGCAGGCGGACTGATTAGTTGGATCTGTACCCCAGGATATGCTGGTGTGATGGGAGACGAGCAGGCGGACTGATTAGTTGCATCTGTACCCCAGGATATGCTGGTGTGATGGGAGACGAGCAGGCGGACTGATTAGTTGGATCTGTACCCCAGGATATGCTGGTGTGATGGGAGACGAGCAGGCGGACTGATTAGTTGGATCTGTACCCCAGGATATGCTGGTGTGATGGGAGACGAGCAGGCGGACTGATTAGTTGGATCTGTACCCCAGGATATGCTGGTGTGATGGGAGACGAGCAGGCGGACTGATTAGTTGCATCTGTACCCCAGGACATGCTGGTGTGATGGGAGACGAGCAGGCGGACAGATTAGTTGGATCTGTACCCCAGGACATGCTGGTGTGATGGGAGACGAGCAGGCGGGACAGATTAGATGGATCTGTACCCCAGGACATGCTGGTGTGATGGGAGACGAGCAGGCGGACAAATTGGCTGGATCTGTACCCCAGGACATGCTGGTGTGATGGGAGAAGAGCAGGCGGACAAATTGGCTGGATCTGTACCCCAGGACATGCTGGTGTGATGGGAGACGAGCAGGCGGACAAATTGGCTGGATCTGTACCCCAGGACATGCTGGTGTGATGGGAGACGAGCAGGCGGACAAATTGGCTGGATGTGTACCCCAGGACATGCTGATGTGATGGGAGACGAGCAGGCAGATAAATTGCCTGGATCTGTACCCCAGGACATGCTGGTGTGATGGGAGAAGAGCAGGCGGACAAATTGGCTGGATCTGTACCCCAGGACATGCTGGTGTGATGGGAGACGAGCAGGCAGACAATTGGCTGGATCTGTACCCCAGGACATGCTGGTGTGATGGGAGAAGAGCAGGCGGACAAATTGGCTGGATCTGTACCCCAGGACATGCTGGTGTGGTGGGAGACGAGCAGGCGGACAAATTGGCTGGATCTGTACCCCAGGACATGCTGGTGTGATGGGAGACGAGCAGGCGGACAAATTGGCTGGATGTGTACCCCAGGACATGCTGATGTGATGGGAGACGAGCAGGCGGAAAAATTGGCTGGATCTGTACCCCAGGACATGCTGGTGTGATGGGAGACGAGCAGGCGGACAAATTGGCTGGATCTGTACCCCAGGACATGCTGGTGTGATGGGAGACGAGCAGGCGGACAAATTGGCTGGATCTGTACCCCAGGACATGCTGGTGTGATGGGAGACGAGCAGGCGGACAGATTAGTTGGATCTGTACCCCAGGACATGCTGGTGTGATGGGAGACGAGCAGGCGGATAGATTAGTTGGATCTGTACCCCAGGACATGCTGGTGTGATGGGAGACGAGCAGGCGGATAGATTAGTTGGATCTGCATCTTTCGTTGCATTCACGATAAGGCAGCTGCGGTCAGGGTCCTCTTAGATTATTGTATAGTGTGAAAGGGCACATAATCAGACTGCAACTGGTATCATTAGTATTGGGACTCTTCGCTGGCTGTTGCAGATGTGAACGGAACGCATATGGGAATATCCGCTCTTGACTCAACTCACTTCACCCATCTGGAGTTGATGATGATGATAATAGTGTTGACACCGACCACAGGAACACACGTGCGCGCACACACAAACGCGCGCGCGCGCAGCAACAATAGCGGCGGTGAAGTACAAGAGAAACGACCACAGGATGTGTCTCACAGCTCTATTTGCGCGGACTTCCGTCAACAACTACCAGGATCATGTGATCCCAAGTCATGTGACAACATAAAAGTTATTCACCCTGCCATTTTCTGCCAGTCGCGAAACGAGGCCAGCCATTTTTATCCCCACAAAAATAGGCCAGCTCTAGTCGAGTAGTTCTAATTAGCGCAGAGAAAGCTGTGTGAGCTCACGGGCCATCCTACAGGTAATTTACTATCTGGTATATGCACCAAAGTGGGTCACTGCTTGGATGCATCGATTACTGCCACCACACCCCCTGAACTAATTGGTGCATCGATCTTGTATAATAGCGGCATGTTTGGCGACGTCGTACAAATACTCGCGACCTGACCGGAAGAAGGCAATACACGATTACCTGAGAACCCTTTCTCGCACCTTGAGACTATTGGGTATATGGTGATCATAGGATACAATCACATATAGTAGAGTAAGTCATAGGATACAATCACATATAGTACAGCAGATCACAGGATACAATCACATATAATTGAGCAGATCATCGGATACAATCACATATAATTGAGCAGATCATAGGATACAATCACATATAATTGAGCAGATCATAGGATACAATCACATATAATTGAGCAGATCATAGGATACAATCACATATAATTGAGCAGATCATAGGATACAATCACATATAATTGAGCAGATCATAGGATACAATCACATATAATTGAGCAGATCATAGGATACAATCACATATAGTAGAGCAGTGTCAAAGACTCAAGTATAGAGGAGGAAGACCACCCTGAACGAGTGGTCTACCTCAAGTAGATTAGAGGTAACTCAGTGCCCCTACATGAGGGCAGGGTAGGTGATAGGAAGGGGAACTATTAATTAGTTCTCTCATGAGACACGGAGGTGTCAACCAGAGAGTTAGCACTCTGGTCACGGCATGATCACGGCAACGTGAAACTAGAGTATAACTCAAGAGAGGCCACTACTCGAGCGTGCTAAATGAGGCCGCACGCAAAAAGCCGTAGTGCGCCCCAAGTCCTTCCGCGTACTGTGTAAACAGCACGCGGAGTAGAATCAGACGGGACACAGACTTCAGAGTGATAACATCGCTTAGCGATGCTTGTTTCGTTAGCCGAGTAGATAGATTAGCGATAGGGTTAGGAAACGACTAGTGATAGGAAGTTCTGTGCATTTATTCTTGTGTCATTTGTTAGCGACTGTTTGTTGTACATTGATGTGATGCAAAGAGCCAGTGGCAATAAAATGTATAATCCATTCCTCTCGTACGACGAGCAAGTCTTTTGTGTGGTGCGAGAGAAGTATCCTAGAATGCCTGTGACATCGATTGCTGACAGGCTAGGATAAAGTGGTGTCAGAAGTGTGGCTTGGACAATCGTTCACGCTAAAACACTCACCCACGGCTCTAAATTAGTATTACGGCTAGATAATCACAGGGTTTAATTTACGTTAGTGACAATGGCGTGTGCAGACAGTGCAAAGTGCGAGCTGTGCCCATCGTGACCAAGTTATGTTTATTTATGCTTACTGAATTATATTGTGCTTATGAACATGTTTTCTTCTAATTTGTAAGTATTATTGTTATACTTTTGTATCATTTATTTCTATAATTACTTATTTATTTACTAGTATTTGTCAAATATGATTCATGGCGGAGCGATACACAAAACTGAGCCGAGAAGAAAATCGATTTTTTCAATCTAAAAATAGCGCTGCGCCTCTGACGTATCGCGGCTGACAAACAGCGGCGTTACGCCATTTGCATTCAGCGACTGATTGTTTACGAATCGCAAAGCGGCTGCTCGCCTGAATCGTTGACTTATATCAAATATTATTTGTTTATATTAGTTATTAATTGAATATATTTATTTATTTAAACATTATTGTTACATTTATATTTATTTCAAAGCATTTATTTATTTATTTATATATTTTTTCGATTCCTTGCCGTCGCGATGGCACTACTTCTACTATGCAAATGAGACGCAGTCTGCACAACACTTCCATAGATTAAACAGATAGCGTTAGGGAAGGCAAAAGACGTTAGAACGAAGACAGGACAGTGACATTTAATATTAATTAAACCACATTATATTTTCCCGGGGCTTGTAATTGTAAAAATTGTTTAGATTTATATATCGTTTGCAAGTGGTTAATTGTTGATGCTCTTGACAACCAGGGAGAACAACAGCTGATCAAAGCATTACTCAAGCTGTGTGTGGTATTACCAGACGAATGAACTTGAAGTGCCAAACGAGTGTACATGGTTGATCTGGAATTTTAAGTTGAGTATACCCAAACGATTTTGCATGCAATATAATTAATAATGCATCTCTTTTTCAGCGTGTGATGTATTAGCATATTTTTGTGATCTGTTTTTCAGGTTATAAACTACGAGTATAATTTTGTGTACTCAGGGATTTAAAAACCTAAACATATCTAAGATAAATAAGTGAGTAAATATTTAAGTGCCTATCAAAGCTAGCCAATTACCCAACAACATGGCAACATTAGCTGATTTCATAAAAGCAGGCAAGGAATTAGAATACACAGGAAAAGACTTAGAGCAATATGCTGATAAGAAATTTAAGGAAGCAAAAGATGCTGAGAGAGATGAACGTGCACGAGAAAGAGAACATGATAAAGAGATTAAACAAAGGCAATTAGAACAAGATAAAGAGATTAAACAAAGGCAATTAGAACAAGATAAAGAGATGAAACAAAAGCAATTAGATCAAGATAAGGAAATTAAACAGAAGGAATTAGAAATTAAACAAAAAGAAGTGGAATTAAAGCAAAAAGAGATAGATGAAATGGCAAGAGTGAAAGAAAACCAGATACAGGTAGAGTCAGAGACACAGTTAAAGATGAAAGGGATGGATGTAGACTCACACTTAGAAATCTCTGCTACAAACTAAAAAGTCAGCAAGAAAGAAAATAAATTTAACAAGTACAAAAACATTATCAAGCCATTTTGTAAAGATGATTCCATATCAGCCTGGACAGAAAAATGTCGAATACCAATTTAAATACCTCCAAGTACCAATCGATATGTGGGCCATGATCTACATGAAGAACTTAAGTGGGGAGCCCCTTAAAGTAATAGAATCGATACCAACTGACCTTAGATCTAAACTATCAGTACATCCACGATAGGATAATGCAACATTTGCTACTTGATGCCCCTGGGTATCAAGTACAGTTTTCCAATTTAAAACCTAAGCCAAGCGAGACCTTTATCGATTATGTATCAAATGTACAAAGGAAATTTAAATAGATGGCTTTAGTGCATAAAAAATAGGAAAGTTTTTGACAAACTAAAAATTTTAATACCCCGGGGTAAAGTCATATCCCCCTATACCATCCCCTTTCGCTAAATTCCTGCAGCAGTCAGACATTGAGACCATAGAACAATTTGAAAAAAAAGGGCCCTCTGCATATTTTTCCTCAATAGAGATTTTTTTAAGACATCAGATAGCGACTTCGAATAGTTTCTTTTGTGAAGGCCCCCAAAAGCTATCAGAGCAATAAAAAAACCATTTCAAAGAGTCGTCAAGAAAGATAAAAAGTGTCAAAATGTGTCTATTGTAAACCTTTTGCATGATATTTTATTCTATGTGTGATAAATCCCAAAACTATCCGACCCCTCTTGAGATGTCATTAAGAAGCAACAAAAAAAAGAACTGCATACAGGCGTGCAGTCAAATGCTTCTTCTTTTCCCCCAGCTACGGGCACTATTCAATAAGTGCCTAGGCCGCCAAAGAATGAAGGCCAAAAATGCTATTTTGTTTGATACATCTTTTTGATAGTGGTATTTGAGACTGAGATTTGAAAATGGGAGAATGATTACCTTTTAATCAATATGAAGATTTTTTGTTGTGTAACCCGATGTATTAAGCTGTGACAATTGTGAGCGATGTCCCCAAATTTAAATGCAGAGGGCAAACTGACTTTTTGGGCTATTGTAACATCCTCCTTGGAAAATGCAAATGCAGCTGTGCCCCCAGAGGCAATCTATTGTTTTCCCCTCTGCAATGGTCAAAAAGAGCCATGCGATGTTTGCTTGACAGTGGGAGCTCTATTATTGGTTTTAAAAAAGGACTTGTGAATCCAAAGGATTATACTGGTGACTCTGTAAAATGCCGGACTTTTTCTGGTAACATAAAAAACCTTTAATCCTCTGGCAAGAGCCCGTATAAACACCCCGTTACTTTCTGGTCCCTTTACTTTTTGAAACCCTAGACACCCTTGTACAGTTTTAAAATTCTTGGGTACCCACCCAGCTAAGGCACTGCACAGATGAAAAAATATCCGCCTTGGGGGGAAAATGGACTAACCCCTGAACAGTGAAAGAACCCTAAAACATCCAGCCCAACAATGTGCTAGACCCATTAATCTTGAACCAAATCAAGACATACTGCTTATACTTCCAGACAAAAAAAATCTATTATTGACTTCATGGAAAGGCCCATTCAAAGTGGTACGAAAAATTTCTGATGTCGATTATAAAATATCGATAAAGGCCCCTTAAAGATTTTCATATCAAATGTTGAAACCCCCTTTTCACGACAAGAGACAAATTAGTGAAAAGACGAACACACTGCACCCACACCTTTGAATGAGACGACAGACGTACTTTTAACGCAACTACACTGGTTCGAGACTGGCAAATCCGACGAGATGCAATACACTTAGTGAGATTACAGAAAACGCACTTAGCACCACAACCGTACTGAATCAGGTAGACGACGACGGAAAGGAAAATACCGTTTTCCCCTTGTAACGACTGCTACATTAGATTGTATACGATTAGAAAAGGAACTGACAGAAGAACAACGACGACAAATAATAGAATTAGTGACTAAATATAAGGACATATTTTCCGACATTCCAGGTAGGACGGACAGGATCGAGCAACGCCATCCTTCTTTCAGACTCGAAGCCTATCAATGCAGGCCGTACTCTATCCCACTTAGCTATAGAGAAAATCTAAATAAGGACATTCTGAATTTAGAAGCTAGTGGAATCATTCAAAATCTACATCTGAGTACTCCTTTCCAATCGTCCTGGTCAAGAAAAAGACTCCACATTTCTTTTTTGTGTGGACTATAGGAAAATCAACAATGTCACAAAGATCGACGCAGAACCAATTCCTTCTGCGAAGATCTTATTCTGGATATGTCCAACTCCAAATCTTTTCTAAATTAGACCTTACTAGGGATATTGGCAGGTCCCTATGCAGACTCAATCTATCCATCTTACAGCATTCTCAACACATCTAGGTCTTTACGAGTGGCGATTTCTTCCTTTCGGACTTCGTAATGCTCCTGCCACTTTCGTACGCTTAACTAGAGATTTGCTACATGGAGTGAACGAATACGGTGACCTATATAAATGATATTTGTGTCCATACAGAGGACTGGACAACACACTTACTGAAACTAAGACATGTCTTCGATAGGTTGCGACTCTTCGGTCTCACTGTCAAACCGAGCAAAGTCGAATTGGGCCTACAAGAAATTGATTTTTGGGTCATGTCATTTCACAAGGACAACTGAAAACTGACAATAGAATTATTACCAAAATTATGAACCTGACCATGCCAACAACAAAGAAGCAGGTCAGGAGTCTTTTGGGTGTAGTAAATTATTATAGCAAGTTCATACCGAACTTAGCTGAAATTACAAGTGTATTTTCAAATGTTTTAAAAGCATCAGTGAAATTGGATGTCAAAGATGCATTATTAATTTCTGCATTGTCAAAATTGAAAATCCTATTTAGTAATGTACCAATCCTCCGCTTGCCTAATCCTAGGCTCGTTTATTATCTTAGGACAGATGCCAACAGGACTTCCATCGCTGCAGTACTAGGCCAATTGTATGATGGCATCTTCCATCCGATTTGCTACGTGAGCCGCAAGATCACACCGGCTGAGTCCAGATATTCCATATCAGAGTTGGAAGCCCTAAGCGTCATCTATTCGGTGAGGAAGTTGCATCGATTTCTGGCGGATAATCACTTTGTGGTCCAGACTGACAACTCCCCGATCACGGTCATACAAAGCGGGGTACATCGGAATGACCGCATCTACAGGTGGTCGTTAATATTACAGAATTATACTTTAAGTATAGAGCATATTAAGGGGAGGGACAACATCCTTGCTGATACCCTTAGTCGACCATCTGAGGTAGAAATACCTGATATTCCACACGAATAGGTAGTTTAAGAAATGTTCATTTACTATACACGTAACGTATCCTGTGTAGAATATACTATTGTGTACATAGACATCAGGATCATAACTGTGAGCTAAGAACAGTGAACTACCATGTGTCCGTAGACAGCAGAATGACAACTGTGCGCCAAGAACAAGGAAATCACCGTGTGTACATAGACAGCTCGTTACTTACTATGCTCCATTTGTGCTCCGGTGAATCACCTGTGTTAATCATATCAGAACAGTGTCAGAACATTGTGAAATAGCAGACACGAAGATACTTGTCTACGACACCAGCGGACTCAACGAGTGTAAGAATACCCATAGAACACAAGTATGACTGTGTAGTGTAGATAGCATACCCAGGATAAGTGTGTGTTTATAAACTATGCCAACGAAAGCAATTTCTATACGTTATGGCAACCACTAACCTGAGGTAAATAGACATCATGTATATATACTTATTGTGATATGTAATATAACGGTTTTAAGATAGTGGTAAATTATAGTTAGATTAGTTACTTAATATAGAGTTAGATTAGATTTAGGGAATACAATATAATTTTTTTGTGTAGTTTAGATAAATCATTAATTTACCCACTTACTTAGCATAAAAATAGATTAGGATACTATTTAAACTTAATAACAGCGAATTAAATATTAGTATAAATAGCTTAAAATACAAACAACACCATGTAATCATTTAATTTCATTTTATTTCATTCCATCTTTATGAACACTTTAACAAACTCATCGTTTAGGACTAAAATTAGGTTATATTTTAGAGGATAAAAGGATTATACTTATGAACATACATCATTTAGACCATGTAGATTAAAAATATCCATTATATTTGTTTCATTTAAACATTAAAAACATTATTTAGAAATTTTGTTACATTTCACATTACCCATTTCATAAAGATACATAACTCATCTCACATCATTTTCATTTTTTTTAGATAGTTAGATTACTTCCCTTAAATTAGATTAGTTTTGTACAACAAAATAGAATATAGATAGTTAGAGAATTAGTATTAGTATTTATATAAAAGATAGTGTTTAATAATATCAGGGTACAATCTATCAACCCTATTTCATCCATGTAAATATTTTGTAAATACATGACTCGTGCAGTAACTTACGCACAGTCATGAAGCTCAACTCTTTTCAAACTGAGCTAAACTTGTATAGTGTCACTTCGAGGTTTTTAAATAATTGTGAGAATAAAAGATGTGTGACAGAAGTGTGAAAGTGAGAGAGAATGGTAAATATACAATGGAGAGTGATGGCAGCCAGCGGATTTTTTCTGCCTCTCAGCGCGACTTTTTATTATTTGTCTGCGTCAGGCGTTTGTTTTCAATGTTGTAATGTGCTGTCTTAAATCTTTTATGTGTAGTTTAGATTAAAACTTAGATAGAGTATTTTAAGTCTCATAAGACGGAAACGTAGTCACGAATTAGTGTTATACACTTGTTTGTGGCCACGTTTAACCGAATTATGGCACTTGAAAACTAACTTGCATACATATTTATAGACAGACACACATGTTAGAAGTTAAATTATAGTAATAGTTAGAATCAAACACGCAAACAACCAGGAAAACACACATGTAAAGTACATACATTTTTTAGAACAAAGGGATATAACTTCGGGTCAGGGGACACAATAGACAACGAAACACTAACTGAACAGTGAAAGATAACTTTACACACGGATGCGAGATAGGTAAAGCCTGTCGCACACAGCTTGTGCAAGTGTTGTGTAATATTATATGGGGGACATGAAGCAATTCATGGGTTGACCCTAAGAAAGTCAACTTTGTATGGGTAGTGAGTTAATTTACTATTTGAGGGCAGGTCTTATAAGACAACGGTCCGGTTCAGACAAACCTCTAATTATATAATATTGCGATTGAGAAGAGGGCTCACGCCAACCAAACAAGTTTGTGGCGATCAGCTATAGCCAAGTAAAGTGATACTACACTGTGACAATAGTCAGTAGCGGTCTGTTGGATTATCCAGAACCAAGTTATCAGGAGTCTTTGACAAAAATTAGATACACTAATTTTTAGAAACCTCTTGCGTCACAACCATGAGTCAAAGTTTGTAACGCAACACAGGAGGGGAGGGTGTGTGTCAAAGACTCAAGTATAGAGGAGGAAGACCACCCTGAACGAGTGGTCTACCTCAATTAGATTAGAGGTAACTCAGTGCCCCTACATGATGGCAGGGTAGGTGATAGGAAGGGGAACTATTAATTAGTTCTCTCATGAGACACGGAGGTGTCAACCAGAGAGTTAGCACTCTGGTCACGGCATGATCACGGCAACGTGAAACTAGAGTATAACTCAAGAGAGGCCACTACTCGAGCGTGCTAAATGAGGCCGCACGCAAAAAGCCGTAGTGCGCCCCAAGTCCTTCCGCGTACTGTGTAAACAGCACGCAGAGTAGAATCAGACGGGATACAGACTTCAGAGTGATAACATCGCTTAGCGATGCTTGTTTCGTTAGCCGAGTAGATAGATTAGCGATAGGGTTAGGAAACGACTAGTGATAAGAAGTTCTGTGCATTTATTCTTGTGTGATTTGTTAGCGACTGTTTGTTGTACATTGATGTGATGCAAAGAGCCAGTGGCAATAAAATGTATAATCCATTCCTCTCGTACGACGAGCAAGTCTTTTGTGTGGTGCGAGAGAAGTATCCTAGAATGCCTGTGACATCGGTTGCTGACAGGCTAATCATAGGATACAATCACATATAGTAGAGCAGATTATTGGATACAATCAAATATAGTAGAGCAGATTATTGGATACAATCACATATAGTAGAGCAGAACATAGGATACAATCACATATAGTAGAGCAGATCATAGGATACAATCACATACAGTAGAGCAGATCACAGGATACAATCACATATAGTACAGCAGATCACAGGATACAATCACATATAGTAGAGCAGATCATAGGATACAATCACATATAGTACAGCAGATTATTGGATATAATCACATATAGTAGAGCAGATTATTGGATACAATCACATATAGTAGAGCAGATTATTGGATACAATCACATATAGTAGAGTAGATTATTGGATATAATCACATATAGTAAAGCAGATCACAGGATACAATCACATATAGTAGAGCAGATTATTGGATATAATCACATATAGTAGAGTAGATTATTGGATATAATCACATATAGTAAAGCAGATCACAGGATACAATCACATATAGTAGAGCAGATTATTGGATACAATCACATATAGTAGAGCAGATTATTGGATACAATCACATATAGTAGAGCAGATTATTGGATACAATCGCATATAGTAGAGCAGATTATTGGATACAATCACATATAGTAGAGCAGAACATAGGATACAATCACATATAGTAGAGCAGATCATAGGATACAATCACATACAGTAGAGCAGATCACAGGATACAATCACATATAGTACAGCAGATCGTAGGATACAATCACATATAGTAGAGCAGATCATAGGATACAATCACATATAGTAGAGCAGATTATTGGATATAATCACATATAGTAGAGCAGATTATTGGATACAATCACATATAGTAGAGCAGATTATTGGATACAATCACATATAGTAGAGCAGATTATTGGATATAATCACATATAGTAGAGTAGATTATTGGATATAATCACATATAGTAGAGCAGATCACAGGATACAATCACATATAGTAGAGCAGATTATTGGATACAATCACATATAGTAGAGCAGATTATTGGATACAATCAAATATAGTAGAGCATATTATTGGATACAATCAATATAGTAGAGCAGATCACAGGATACAATCACATATAGTAGAGCAGATCATAGGATACAATCACATATAGTAGAGCAGATTATTGGATACAATCACATATAGTAGAGAAGATCACAGGATACAATCACATATAGTACAGCAGATCATAGGATACAATCACATATAGTAGAGCAGATTATTGGATACAATCACATATAGTAGAGCAGATTATTGGATACAATCACATATAGTAGAGCAGATTATTGGATACAATCACATATAGTAGAGCAGATCATAGGATACAATCACATGTAGTAGAGCAGATTATTGGATACAATCACATATAGTACAGCAGATCATAGGATACAATCACATGTAGTAGAGCAGATTACTGGATACAATCACATATAGTACAGCAGATTATTGATTACAATCACATAAAGTAGAGAAAATGATAGGATACAATCACACATACACTCAATCAATCATGTGCCATGCCGGAAAGCGTGGGCGGTCATGACTCGCCATTTCACTCTATCACCAGCGTCGTGGATCAGCTCAGTGTTCCTGATCGTCCATGCCATGCGGCCAAGCCATCCAGATATTTTCCTCTCGGTCTTCCCCTTGCTTCGATCTCGCCAGTTGTCACTAAGTTCTCCAATCCATTTCTTCTCATAACATGTCCAAACAATTTTGACTGTCTACGTCTAATTTATCTAATCAATTGACGATTTTCATGTGTCTTCTGTAGTACTTGTTCATTGGTTTTTCTGTCTGTCCATGGTATTATTTGCATTTTCCTCAGAAACCACATTTCTGCAGCCATCAGATGTTTTTCGAATAACGAAGACACAAACAATAGATTGCACGATTTATTGCCTGGCATATTTCGCTGTATCTCGTCAAACACATACTGCAGAAATCACACAACTTACGTGAATTAACTAGATAAATCCTTCAAGTTGAAATATACACATATTCGCACAGTAATGTCACTTATCTACCACGGTAATTTTAAGCTGACTAACATGTCTTTCTGTTTGCACAATTCTGGCTTGCGTTGATTGATCATAATTGTTTCTGCAAACTTTAACAAGCGAGTATTTTGTGTGTTAAACAACACGCGAAAGGCAGTATCTCTGTCCACCATACGGCCATTTTCGACAATGTGCCTACAAATTGAAGACGCCGGGAGCTTCCGGTGTGTCGGCCCCACGAGGCTAGCATTTCCTGTGTGTTGTATCTTATTGACCCATTGAGGTATGTGTTCTGACACTCGTTTGTTAAGCTGTCTCTCTGTTCTACCAATGTAGAAGGCCTGGCATCTACATGTGAATTGGTAAATACAATTGTTTGTGGCGTACAGAGGAACAGGCTCTTTGACTGCTGGTGTAGGAATCGGTACGGTTTTATATCTAATGACTGGAGTTGCCGCACAGAATGTTCTACCTACTGCTGTAGTAAGCCGGTCTTGTAGACGTTGCATTATGTCATCCCCTCGAAAGGTTAGCTGGATGAATACCTTGAGCTTAGGGACTGTAGTTACGTCTGGTTTTGGTTTGGGCTGTTGGCAGTGGCGCTTTATAAATCCTGTGGATACCCATTCAGGTTGACATTCTTCAGGGTTTCAAATTCCTCTGTCAGTGTGTCCTGGGTGCATATCTTTCTAGCATGGTCAAACAGGGTCCGTACTAAACCCCGTTTTACTGGACAGGTGTGAAGCTCTGAAAATTTAGGTATTGGCCAGTCCATGTTCCTTTGCGATACACCGATCTTTGAATTGTGACGTCTGCTCTACGTCTCATTAGAATATCTAGGAACGGCAACGCTTCGTTGTGTTCGTGTTCCATAGATAGAGAGATGTATTTATGCATCTTGTTCATTGTGGCCTGGAACGATGTTGCTTGTAGCTCGTCTGTGGTGATAATTAGTATATCGTCCACGTAACGACGGTAAAAGGCCAAGTTGTTGATGTCTGAGGATCTCTTTTCTTCTAAATGTGCCATGAAGATGTTAGCTAGAATAGGACCAAGAGGACTCCCCATGGCCACTCCGTCAATTTGGCGGTATGACTTAGTTAGAAAATTGAATTGTATGTTGGCGATGTGTGTTGGAGATGTTTTTCCGCCTGACTGCTCATTGTCCAAGTTTCACATCCATACAAAAGGACAGGCTCTATGTAGCACCTCAACACTCTTTTTCTCGTTTCAATTGATATCTTTGTATTGGTCAGAATGTTTTTCATCTTGCTAAAGGCTACTTTCGGGTTGGTGATTTTTGTTCTAATCTCTAAAAGGCATCTCCCATCAGATGTTATGACTGTTCCGAAATAATTGTACCGATTCACTTGTTAAAGAATATTCCCATTTACTTGTATATTACATTGTGGTATTTGTTCTTCCTAATGACGACCATAATCTGTCTTTTTACCATTTAATTCTAATCCCAGTTGTTCAACGTGTGCAACAATCGCATCTACTAATTGTTGCAGATCCTGCTCATTGTCTGCAATCAATACTGTATCATCTGCAAATCTAATGTTATAGATGTTTCATACTCCAATGCTGATTCCATTTATATCTTCTACATTTCTGAAAATATTTTCACTGTATTGGGAAAAAAGATCTGGAGACATTACACATCCCTGCCTAGCACCTCTGTTAATAGGCTTATATTGTCCCACTTCATTATCAATCCTTATGGCAGCTTGTTGTTTCCAATATATGTTTTTTATAAGTCTAATGTCTTTCCCAGCAATTTGTAGATCTGCAAGCATCTCTACCATGTTGATATGTCTTACTTCTATCGAAAGCCTTTGTGTAGTCAATAAAGCAAAGATGTATATCTTTGTTTACTTCGATAGCACGTTCAATAACTGTTCGCAGCATATACACAGCATTTACTGTACCCATTCCTTCTACAACCGCACATTGTTCTTCCCCTATTTCAGGTTGTGTTTTCTTCCCCACTCTTTGCATGATAATTCGTAGCAAAATCTTTGTGATGTGACTCATTATACTAATTGTTCTATGTGATCACATTCCAAGGTTCCTGATTTCTTTGGGATTGCAATAAATACAGAGTTACATAATTCAGAAGGTATATGTCTGGTATCATATAATGCGTTCAGCAGTCTGGTGACTTGATCTATTCCATATTCTTTTAAAGATTTAATCATTTCTGTTGTTATGTTATCACATACACTCACAGATCACATAAAACAGTCACACATACACTGGCAGATCACAGAATACATCCACAGATACACTGACAGATCACATAATACAATCACAGATACACAGACAGATCACAGAATACCATCACACATACACTGACAGATCACAGAATACATCCACAGATACACTGACAGATCACAGAATACCATCACACATACACTGACAGATCACAGAATACATCCACAGATACACTGACAGATCACATAATACAGTCACACATACACTGACAGATCACATAATACCATCACACATTCACTGACAGATCACATAATACAGTCACACCCCCCCCCCCCCCCCCCCCACACACACACACACAGAGATCACAGAATACCATCACATATACACTGACGGATCACATAATATTATCACAGATACACTGACAGATCACATAATATTATCATAGATACACTTACAGATCACAGAATACAATAATAGCTACACTGAAAGATATCATAATACAATCACAGATACACTGAAAGATAACTGAATGCAATCACAGATACACTGACAGATCACAGAATAAAATCACAGATACACTGACAGATCACAGAATATAATCACAGATACACTGACAGATCACAGAATAAAATCACAGATAAACTGACAGATCACAGAATACGATCACAGATACACTGACAGATCACAGAATACAATCACAGATACACTGACAGATCACAGAATACAATCACAGATACACTGAAAGATAACAGAATACAACCACAGATACACTGAAAGATAACAGAATACAATCACACACACACTGACAGATCACAGAATACAATCACAGATACACTGACAGATCACAGAATACAATCACAGATACACTGAAAGATATCAGAATACAACCACAGATACACTGAAAGATAACAGAATACAATCACACACACACTGACAGATCACATAATACAATCACACACACACACACACACTGGCAGATCACAGAATACAATCACAGATACACTGATAGATCACAGAATAAAATCGCAGATACACAGACAGATCACAGACAGAGCGGCAAACCGCAAAGGTAAGTCACACAGTTTTATAAACAAGACACAGAAACAAGATTGCACATGTGATCAGCTGGCATATATCACTACAACTTGCACTGGTGTACCGGTCAGGACGTTGCACCGACAAGGGCTCGAACACGGGTGGAAGTGGGTTCGATGCCAGCTTTCATCGTTCGCTAAGGGGGAGACTGACCATCCTTCATCTGTACACTCCCACCTACTTCGTCAGCTGCAGGCTACAGAACTAGTTCGAAGTATTTTCTTCATCATCATCATCAAAGACCTTGCCTCCACTTTTGCGGTCTTCAACAGCGTGTGTCAACTGGTGCGCTGATATCCTTCCCTGCTAGGACACAAGGACTCAAGAATGACCCCTTGCTACAAATCTGTTGAACAAGTAGTGAAGCGACAAATCTGTCCAACAAGGAGTCAGTCGACACATCTGTCCAAAAAGGAGTCAGTCGACACATCTGTCTAACAAGGAGTCAGTCGACACATCTGTCCAACAAGGAGTCAGTCGACAAATCTGTCCAACAAGGAGTCAGTCGACACATCTGTCCAACAAAGAGTCAGTCAACACATCTGTCCAACAAGGAGTCAGTCGACACATCTGTCCAACAAGGAGTCAGTCGACACATATGTCCAACAAGGAGTCAGTCGACACATCTGTCCAGCAAGTAGTGAAGCGACACATATGTCCAACAAGGAGTCAACGAACGAACGAACGAACGAACGAACACACTTTATTTTAAAAGGGTAACAAATTGGGCATGCAGGCCCGTCTTACATTCGGCCCTTACGATCACTCATCTTTCATTCATCAAATGTGATTGTTACATTTACATAGGGAAACAAAAACATTGTCAAATGGATTTTGTAAGCATAAACAATGCATATTACGCATGGTACATTCACATGGGAAAAACAAAAAACATTGTCAAATGAAAGTTGTAAACATAAACAGTGCATATTGCAATGTTGTGAGACACATCCCCCATCCACCCTCACACGCCGCAGCCACCCACACATCCCTCAGCCACCCACACATCCCCCACCCACCACACCCCCACCCACCCACACATACCTCCACGCACTCACACAGACTCAGGCAAACATACATGCCGCCACCCACCCACTAATCCCCCACCCACACACATTTCCCCACCCACACATACATCCCCCACCCATCCCATAACCGACACGCACACACCCACCCACATATTCTCCACCACCCACCCACACACCCGCAACCACCCAGCAAAACACACATCACAAAACCACACACACATACCCCCGTCAACCCACACATCCCGCACCTATCCATACATACATCCCGCACCCTCACAATTGTCCCCACCCACCCACACACACATCAGCCAACCTACACCCACTCACCCACCCAATATCCGCCACCTCTCAACTACACATCCCCCACCTATACACACATCCCCACCCACAAACACATCTCCCCACCTGCCCACACATATCCCCCACCCATAAACACCCAAAAACACACACCTCCCACCCACACACACCCCACCACCCACATATACCCCACCCACACACATCCGCCGCTCACACACATCTTCCCACAAACACACACATCCCCCAACCATACACTCATCTCTCACACACATCCACCCACTCACGTACTCATCCATCAACCACTCACACCCACACATCACCCACCCGCCCATCAACACATGCATCTCTCATCTACCCTCCCACCCACACACACCCCAACCACCCAGCCAAACACACATCCCCCATCCTCACATACAATCGTCATCCACCTGCACATCCCACACCTCCCTCATTGCTCACACATCTCCCATCCCACACAAAACTCCACCCATAAACAAATTCCCCACACACACACATCCCCCCACATGCATTCCTCATACACATCCCCGCCCACACATCTCTCACCCACTCACACATCTCCCTACCCACCCACACATCCCCACCTACAAACATCCTCACCACCCACACATACATCCTCCACCCACTCACATTTACTCCATCCACACTCACACACTCTTACCCACACATATATATCCAATTCACAGACACCCCCCCCCCCCCACACTCATCCCCCACACCCATTACACACCTATCCCCCAACCCACACAATCTCCTACACACCTATTCACCAATCCAAATACACATTCCCTACCCACACCCCCCAACCCACCAACACCCACATACTTCCAATAATCCTCCCAAATATCCCCCCCCCCCCACACACACACATCCCTCACACACACATACATCCCCCACCGACTACACATCCATTCACCCATCCACACATCACCCATCAACCCATACACATCCCCCACATACAACCTTTCCACACATACATTCCCCATAGCCCCACACACATCCCTCACATACACCCACACAAACATCCTCACATCTACACACATACATGATCACTGTCAAGTGACAAGTAGTCAAGCGACAAGTAGTCAAGCGACAAGTAGTCAAGTGACAAGTAGTCAAGCGACAAGTAGTCAAGTGACAAGTAGTCAAGTGACAAGTAGTCAAGCGACAAGTAGTCAAGCGACAAGTAGTCAAGTGACAGTAGTCAAGCGACAAGTAGTCAAGTGACAAGTAGTAAAGTGACAAGTAGTCAAGCAACAAGTAGTCAAGCGACAAGTAGTCAAGTGACAAGTAGTGAAGCGACAAGTAGTCAAGCGACAAGTAGTCAAGTGACATCATGAACAATTTAACTGGATTCACACACCTGGGTCACGTGGGTCACGTGGGTCACTGGCGGTGTTACCGCGGTAGTTTGAGAGACTTTCATCTCTTGTTGTTTATGGGTCATAGAATAAATAAACATTGGCAATGCGACGACTCAAAGGCTGGTTGCATATCCTTTACAGGACGTGGCAGTCAACACTGGCATTTCTTGGCTGTTTGTGATTTCTTGGCAAGTTTACATTTAGTAGTTTGTCATTGCTCTTTGAACGACTCGACCTCATACCATTGTATAAAAACCATCGCAAGGCGGTCTGCTGCCAAATCGCCCACAGATGTGTTTCGAACGCGGGTTGTGGGGTTACCAATTGCGTCCGCCACCCCTTGGCCACAGCGCCGCTTGGTTGGGTGACGATGAAGCTGTCCTCCTGGCACGACTGACAGCGACTGTAGACAGACCGATAGACAGAGACACAGACAGACAAACAGACAGATAGACATTTCGATTGACAGACACACAAACAGGTAGACAGGCTGATAGACAGACAAATAGACAATATACAGACCGATAGACAGAAACACAAATAGACATAGCGATAGACAGACACACAGACAGGTAGACAGACAGACCGATAGACAGACATATCGATATACAGACACACCGACAGATATACCGATAGACAGACACATCGATATACAGACACACCGACAGATATACCGATAGACAGACACAAAGACAGGTAGACATACAAACCGATAGATAGACAGACAGACAGACCGATAGACATACCGATAAACAGACACACAGACAGACCGATGGACAGATACACAGACTGATAGACAGACATACAGACAGGTTGACAGACCGATAGACAGACACAACAGACAGGTTGACAGACAGACCGATAGACAGACACACAGACAGATCGATAAACAGACACGCAGACAGGTAGACAGATCGATAGACAGACAGGTAGACAAACAGACCGATAGACAGACAGACAGACAAACCGATAGATAGATAGATAGATAGATAGATAGATAGATAGATAGATAGATAGATAGATAGATAGATAGATAGATAGATAGATAGATAGATAGATAGATAGACAGATAGATAGATAGATAGATAGATAGATAGATAGATAGATAGATAGATAGATAGATAGATAGGTAGGTAGGGAGGTAGGTAGGTAGGTAGGTAGGTACACAAAGATAACCTAATATATGCGAGACTTGTGTGTTGGGTGACACAATCTTATCGAAGGACCCAGGCCCAGATGACGGGTTCACAGACCACACAATCACAGTCGAACACCGGCCGCACACTGTAGGCCGACAACTATGAGAGCACACCAGGTCATGTGACCGGACAAGATGTTTAAACCGAGACCATAGTTCTCCAAACCAGTCCATGGTTTGTCTGCGCTACCTGCTCTACCGAGCCAGCAGACATCTTTGAGCACGTCAGCCAGCCATTTCTCGTCATTGCCACGTTTTTCTCGAGCATATTTTCATCCACGATGGCATGTGAGTCAAGGGACAGCCAAGCGTAGATTTCGTGGCTCGTGAAGTCTGTTGTGACACGATGTTTATGTTTAGAAGTCTGTTTAAGTGGGATCAAGTTTAGGATCAATACTCCAGCACCGAGAGAGGGGATTGACAGTCTGTCGCCGTCGAAAGGTGAGTGGCTAATCTGTTATCACTGTGATTTGACGTCGGTTGAGATCACCAGGAAGTTACCTGTTCGATGTTTGCGGCCCGTAACGGGACTCCTACCTGTACATTTGATGTCGTTCCATTGTGACCTTTGATCTGGTGTCTATCCCTTTTCTCGGCGCCCAATATACATCAGTCACGTGACGAATTGCGTAAGGCGCCAGAGACGAGTAGGGGAGCCGTGACTAATGAGGCAACACTTTCCTCGGGCAACTATTTCCAGTGATTGTGTGGGGATTCCGATATGGTTGCGACACTGAGGTGAATCTAAACTACCAACATATTTGTTGACTTATGTTTTGTTTACTGAGAGGATGTCGTGGCTGGGTGTCGAGTTGTTGACTTGTTGTTGCAGCTACCGGAACCAGGCGGCTGGGGTCGTTCCCCTGATAGTCTCCGACTGAAGAATGTCTGCATGTCTGTGTGTGGGTATCTCTGTGTGGCTTTGTGTGGGTATGTATGCGTGGTTCTGTGAGTATGTATCAATGTGTGGATCTGTGTATAGGTATGTCTGTGTTGATCTGTGTTTGGATATGCGCTTGTGTGTGTGTGTGTGTGTGTGTGTGTGTGTGTGTACGCCTTGTAGACATGTGTGTGTATGTCTTGTAGACATGTGTGTGTATGTCTTGTAGACATGTGTGTGTGTGTGTCTTGTAGACATGTGTGTGTATGTCTTGCAGAAATGTGTATGTTTTGTAGACCTGTGTGTGGGAATGTTTGTCTAGATATATATGTGGGTAGGACTGGTAGATCTATGTGTGCCTATGTCTGTTTGTTTGTGGGTATGTCTGTCTGTGTGTGGTAGTATTTTTTCGCGATCACGGCTAACTTCGACAGTTACCATATATCAAACTTACAAAGTCTGCAAGCAGAGACCCACAGATGCTCACACAGACGCGCACACAGACATATACACACAGACACATACACACATATTCGCACGGACATGCTCACTAATACACTAACACACACACAGGCATAGACACAGACGCATATGAAATCCAATAATACTGACATGTACAGAACAATACACCACAACCCCCCTCCCCAAACTCACACACACACGCACATACACACATACACACACACACATACACACACACACACACATGAGATGTGTAAGCTGTTGTGTGAGATGTTGTATGAGGTCTTGTTTAGCACGTGCAAAGTTGGTTTTCCAGCGCGTGGATGAGCTTAGACCCTAGTGAAGCAGATCAGCTCAGTACAAAAGTCACGTCACCTGGGACATAGTTGGGGGGGGGGGGGAGGAAGGGGCCCAGCCTCGACAGACACACCTGGACTGTTTGTAAACAAGGAAAAACAAGAATGCTCATTAGCACGCGCACTGACGTCATAAATTTCCCTCTCACCTGCTGTCAATCTTATCTGGTGCAGGTGTGCTCACCCAGACAGGGGACTCTACTCCGGCTTTGTTACACCCTGGCCTACCCCCCCCCCCCCCCCCCCCCCTAACCCCGTTGTGGTAACTATGATAGGGACAGGGTTGTAGCCGAATCTTCCAACTGGAAGAGTTGAGTCTGATCTCTTGACGTCCTACATATTCTTGTCGTGTTGATGGGGAAATGAAGAGTTGAGTCTGATCTCTTGACGTCCTACCCATTCTTGTCGTGTTGATGGGGAAATGAAGAGTTGAGTCTGATCTCTTGACGTCCTACATATTCTTGTCTTGTTGGTGGGGAAATGAAGAGTTGAGTCTGATCTCTTGACGTCCTACCCATTCTTGTCTTGTTGGTGGGGAAATGAAGAGTTGAGTCTGATCTCTTGACGTCCTACCCATTCTTGTCTTGTTGGTGGGGAAATGAAGAGTTGAGTCTGATCTCTTGACGTCCTACCCATTCTTGTCTTGTTGGTGGGGAAATGAAGAGTTGAGTCTGATCTCTTGACGTCCTACCCATTCTTGTCTTGTTGGTGGGGAAATGAAGAGTTGAGTCTGATCTCTTGACGTCCTACCCATTCTTGTCTTGTTGGTGGGGAAATGAAGAGTTAAGTCTGATCTCTTGACGTCCTACCCATTCTTGTCTTGTTGGTGGAGAAATGAAGAGTTGAGTCTGATCTCTTGACGTCCTACATATTCTTGTCTTGTTGATGGGGAAATAAAGAGTTGAGTCTGATCTCTTGACGTCCTACCCATTCTAGTCTTGTTGGTGGGGAAATGAAGAGTTGAGTCTGATCTCTTGACCTCCTACATATTCTTGTCTTGTTGATGGGGAAATGATCTCTTGACGTCCTACATATTCTTGTCTTGTTGATGGGGAAATGATCTCTTGACGTCCTACATATTCTTGTCTTGTTGATGGGGAAATGATCTCTTGACGTCCTACATATTCTTGTCTTGTTGATGGGGAAATGATCTCTTGACGTCCTACATATTCTTGTCTTGTTGATGGGGAAATGATCTCTTGACGTCCTACCCATTCTAGTCTTGTTGGTGGGGAAATGAAGAGTTGAGTCTGATCTCTTGACGTCCTACATATTCTAGTCTTGTTGGTTGGGAAATGAAGAGTTGAGTCTGATCTCTTGACGTCCTACATATTCTTGTCTTGTTGATGGGGAAATGATCTCTTGACGTTTTACATATTCTTGTCTTGTTGGTGGGGAAATGAAGAGTTGAGTCTGATCTCTTGACG
>JACEFZ010003157.1:40000-89959 GCA_014155875.1 Cepaea nemoralis
TTAGTGTCATGTGACATCGCCGAACTGTCCAGTCATCCCATTGAATGTTTAGTGTCATGTGACATCGCCGGACTGGTCACTCATTCTTCTGAATGTTTAGTGTCATGTGACATCGCCGAACTGTCCGTCATCCCACTGAATGTTTAATGTCATGTGACATCGCTGAACTGTCCTGTCATCCCATTGAATGTTTAGTATCATGTGACAACGCCGAAGTGTCCTGTCATCCCACTTAATGTTTAGTGTCATGTGACATCGCCGAACTGTCCTGTCATCCCACTGAATGTTTAGTGTCATGTGGCATCGCCGAACTGTCCTGTCATCCCACTTAATGTTTAGTGTCATGTGACATCACCGAACTGTCCTGTCATCCCATTGAATGTTTAGTATCATGTGACAACGCCGAACTGTCCTGTCATTACACTTAATGTTTAGTGTCATGTGACATCGCCGAACTGTCCTGTCATCCCACTGAATGTTTAGTGTTATGTGACAACGCCGAACTGTCAAGTCATCCCACTGAATGTTTAATGTCATGTGACATCGCCGAACTGTCCTGTCATCCCATTGAATGTTTAGTATCATGTGACATCGCCGAACTGTCCTGTCATCCAACTGAATGTTTAGTGTCATGTGACATCGCCGGACTGGTCACTCTTTCTTTTGAATGTTTAGTGTCATGTGACCTCGCCGAACTGTCCAGTCATCCCACTGAATGTTTAGTGTCATGTGACATCGCCGAACTGTCCAGTCACCCAACTGAATGTTTAGTGTCATGTGACATCGCCGGACTGGTCACTCATTCTTTTGAATATTTAGTGTCATGTGACATCGCCGAACTGGTCACTCATTCTTCTGAATGTTTAGTGTCATGTGTTATCGTCGGACTTGTCACTCATTCTCTGAATGTTTAGTGTCATGTGACATCGCCGAACTGGTCACTCATTCTTTTGAATGTTTAGTGTCATGTGACATCGCTGAACTGTCCTGTCATCCCACTGAATGTTTATTGTCATGTGACATCGCCGAACTGTCCTGTCATCCCACTGAATGTTTAGTGTCATGTGACATCGCCGAACTGTCCTGTCATCCCACTGAATGTTTAGTGTCATGTGACATCGCCGAACTGTCCTGTCATCCCACTGAAATTTAGTGTCATGTGACATCGCCGAACTGTCCTGTCATCCCACTGAATGTTTAGTGCCATGTGACATTGTTTAATCAGAGTATGGTCAGATTATGTGAAAAACCTTTATGATGATAACAGAGAAGAACAGTATAATATTCAAAATAATAATGAAGGACCATCAATTTTGAAGTTGGAGGTTCAGAATGCTCTTAACCATACGAATTCTAGCAAGACCCCTGGTTCAGGCAGCATCACAAGAGAAATGATTAATGCTTTAGAAGAATATAGAATATTTAAATATTGAGCACAACCCACTACTGGCAACGCTGATCGTATTCTGGTATGAACCTAAGGCCTATCCACGTTAATATGGAAGCACTATACTCGAGTTTCGCTCTCGTTTGAGCTCGTCATTAGTGCATATCCCTGACCGAATCCGGAAACAATCCCCGGATCACTGGCGTGTGAAGCGGGTGTGTAACCACGCGGCACACACTGGACAAAGCCAAATTATCACAATAGAACACTACAACGTCACGCATAGTAGGCTATGCTCAAGATTGCCCAATCGCCGCGACTGACGTCCGTCAGTCGATGTGGACCCGAACGATCAGGACTTCTCACTGGCAAGGAACACCAGGCCTCCTAAATCCAGTGAGCAATAATCAAATTGATTATTTGGTTGTTTCGGGTTTTGAAATTTAAATATTGAGCACAACCCACTACTGGCAACGATGATCGTATTCTGGTATGAACCTAAGGCCTATCCACGTCAATATGGAAGCAATATACCCTAGTTTTGCTCTCGTTTGAGCTCGTCAGTAGTGCATATCCCTGACAGGATCCGGAAACAAGCCCCGGATCACTGGCGTGTGAAGCGGGTGTGTAACCACGCGGCACACACTGGACACAGCCTACGGTCATATCCTACCATCCTACTTGATCACACACACACACACACGCGCGCACACACACACACACACACACACATATCAAGTGTTGAAGTGCTACATCGAACCTGTACGTTTAAATGGATGTGTAGCGTGGACAATAAGTAGACAAGCTGAAAAACATCTGATGGATTTGGAAATGTGGTTTCTGAAGAAAATGCAAAGAATGCCATGGACAGACAGAAAAACCAATGAACAAATTCTTCAAGAAACAAATGAAGATCGTAAACTGATTATAGACATTAGACGTAGACAGTCAACATGTTTGGGACATGTTATGAGCAGAAATGATTTGGAGAACTTGGTGACAACTGGCAAGATCAAAGGGAACAGACCAAGAGGAAGACCGAGAAGCAAATACCTGGATGGCTTGACCACGTGGCATGGTCGAGACAGGAACACGGAGCTGATCCACGACTCTGGTGACCGAGTGAGATAGCAGAACATGACCGCCCACGCTTATCGGCATGGCACCTGATGGATAGATGGACATTGCCTGAATGGCCACTGATTCTACTAAATGTTTAGTGACATGTGACATTGCTTGACTGACCTGTAATTCCACTGTATTTATAGTGTGTCTTGTCGCATTTACTGATCGGCCAGTCGTTGCACGGGAGCCTCCGTGTGTCGCATCTCTTGATTGGTCAGTCGTTGCACGGGAGCCTCCGTGTGTCGCATCTGTTGATTGGTCAGTCGTTGCACGGGAGTCTTCGTGTGTCGCATCTGTTGATTGGTCAGTCGTTGCAAAAGGACTCCTGGAAAGGACATTCATAAGGAAATGCTTCCTGTTTATACTGACAAATGTTTGTTCCGTAAAGCGGTGCATAGCTGGGTAGAAACATTTTCTCAAGGACGCTCTAAAATTGTTGATGAAATCCGATCTGGTCGTCTTGTTGAGATTGCAACAGAAGCATCCGTGCAGCGGGTGGAGGAGATGATTAGAGGTGACAGGTGAGTAATGATAGACTCTGTAGCATCTGCAATTGGGTGCTCACATGGTTCAGCATACACCATAATGCATGATCGATTGAAATTTAAGAAAGTGTGCTCAAGATGGGTACCCAGACAATTGAAGGAGGAACACAAAATGAACCGATCTGGCCTGTCCTTGCATCATCTCTGTCGATACGAAGATGAAGGAGAAGACATGCTGAACAGGATTGTTACCGGGGACGAATCATGGGCTGCATCACTACCAGTCCGAATCAAAGTGTGCTTCAGTGCAATGGAAACATCCTTCTTCGCCCTGTGTCCAAAAATTCAAGGTTACGCCATCAGCAGAGAAGGTTATTCTGACAGTGTTCTGGGATTGTCAAGGTGTGCTTTTAACCAATTTCAAGAAGGAAGGTGACAATGTGAATTCTGAATCGTACTTGAAGTTCTGTCAATGCTTCATGATGCAATTCGAAGAAAACGTCCAGGACTGCTGACTAGAGGAGTGTTGCGTGTTCATGACAATGCCAGACGACATACGACTCGATTAACTCAGGAGAAAATTAACCGACTAAGGTGGGGAGTTCTGGAATACCCACCTTACAGCCCCTAACGATTTCCACCTATTTTGGTGCATTGAAAACCCACCGTGGCGGGAGACATTTCGCGAATGACGCCGAAGTTGAGTGTGACGTGAAAGCGTGGTTTAGAAAACAGCACGCAGTACCATGCAGCCAGTTTGGGATGGCTAATAAAACGATGGTATAAGTGCATCAATGTTGGTGGAAATTATGTTGAGAAATAAAGGGGCAATGTATGTATACAAATAAACTGGTTTCAAGTTGTTATCACATTTAGTTATTTTTATACAGCCATTTGTGACTTACTTATTGACTTCCCCTTGTATACCGTTCGATGTTGCTGTTACCTAATGACACGTGTAGAAAACACCAACTACATTTACCTGCCATCCAACAGAACTGTGTGATTTACTTATTGACTCGCCTTCGTAAAATACACGGCGGAGGAACTACAGGGATATATAAGATACACGAGTAAGGGACTACGGGGGGATGCAAGATACACCGGGAAGCAACTACAGGGAGATGTAAGATACACGGAGAAGGGACTACTGGGAGGTGTAAGATACACGGAGAAGAGACTACTGGGATATGTAAGATACACGGAGATAGAACTAGCGACAGAGATGAATACTATGGCGAGGGGACGGATTAATCTGTGTGAGGCCTGTGTGTGAGGCCTGTGTGTTGCCGGGGCCCATAAGGGAAGCAAAGAATAGCAACACTGTAGCCTACCATGCATGTCGTAGGAGGCGACTAAGGAGGCTTGATGGTTCCGTCGCCCTACTACTGAGTGAGTGCGTGGCGCGACACTGTGAGCTAAGCATTTCGTGTGAAATGCTTTTGAATCTGCCCGAGGTGTTTTGGAACGTGACTGCATGTTCGGAGCGATGGCAGATGGCTATGTCCCAGAGTTGACCGGTTCTTGCCTTATGCAGAAATGCGTGGCTGCTGGGCTTCTGGTTGACTGCCACTGCCATCGACAATGAACTGTATTTTCGTGGACTGTGTGGGTGAACATCTAGGAAACATTCAGATGGGAAAATGACTGCCGATTCCATCAGAGATGAACTGGGTGTTTCGTGGGGGACTATTGTGTTGGCATTCTGGCGGCGGCATTATGCGCAGTGTATCTGTGCGGGCTGTTGTTTGTCGAGACTCCTGTCTTTTCCACTTTTCACATTGGGCAGTGGGGAGTGTTTTGTGTGATATTCACTGGCACAGGAACGGAGCATAATGGGGACAACCCGTTGCTTTGAGGTTGGAACTATGACTAACTAACTAACTAACTAACTAACTAACTAACTAAGCTGTGTGAGATGTCTACAACTTGGGGTCAGTTTCCTGGGGACCTGCGCTGTGTGTGACAATGATAGGCATCGGTTCCCGCGCTGTGTGTGACAATGATAGGTATCGGTTCCCGCGCTGTGTGTGACAATGATAGGTATCGGTTCCCGCGCTGTGTGTGACAATGATAGGTATCGGTTCCCGCGCTGTGTGTGTGTGATAATGATAGGCATCGGTTCCCGCGCTGTGTGTGACAATGATAGGTATCGGTTCCCGCGCTGTGTGTGACAATGATAGGTATCGGTTCCCGCGCTGTGTGTGACAATGGTAGGTATCGGTTCCCGCGCTGTGTGTGTGTGACAATGATAGGTATCGGTTCCCGCGCTGTGTGTGACAATGATAGGTATCGGTTCCCGCGCTGTGTGTGACAATGATAGGCATTGGTTCCCGCGCTGTGTGTGACAATGATAGGCATCGGTTCCCGCGCTGTGTGTGACAATGATAGGTATCGGTTCCCGCGCTGTGTGTGACAATGATAGGCATCGGTTCCCGCGCTGTGTGTGACAATGATAGGCATCGGTTCCCGCGCTGTGTGTGACAATGATAGGTATCGGTTCCCGCGCTGTGTGTGACAATGATAGGTATCAGGAGAAGTAGAAGACATTTAGCCTCGTGACTTGAGTAAGTTTTCTCTCTACCATCCCCCCCTCCTCCTTTTTTCCCACCTCTCTCCCCTCTAAATATCTATTTACAGAACCCAAGTCACAGCACTTTAAACAAACATAAAAGTCCTCGGTCTCCAAGAAATAATATGGAATATAAATAATGTGGGTTGTTGTTGTTGTATGTGCACTCTTTGTGTGTGAACCAGTTCCCCCTACCTTGTCCCCCCCCCCCCCCCCCCCAGTGTTCTTGTAGGTTCTGTGATTGTCACGTTGTGTTTCAGTCATGAGTCCGTGTCCCCCCAGGGTTCTTGTAGGTTCTGTGATTGTCCTGTTGTTTCAGTCATGAGTCCGTGTCCCCCCAGGGTTCTTGTAGGTTCTGTGATTGTCCTGTTGTTTCAGTCATGAGTCCGTGTCCCCCCAGGGTTCTTGTAGGTTTTGTGATTGTCCTGTTGTTTCAGTCATGAGTCCGTGTCCCCCCCCCCCCCCCAGGGTTCTTGTAGGTTCTGTGATTGTCCTGTTGTTTCAGTCATGAGTCCGTGTCCCCCCAGGGTTCTTGTAGGTTCTGTGATTGTCACGTTGTGTTTCAGTCATGAATCCGTGTCCCCCCAGGGTTCTTGTAGGTTCTGTGATTGCCCTGTTGTTTCAGTCATGAATCCGTGTCCCCCCAGGGTTCTTGTAGGTTCTGTGATTGTCACGTTGTGTTTCAGTCATGAATTCTTGTCCCCCCAGGGTTCTTGTAGGTTCTGTGATTGTCACGTTGTGTTTCAGTCATGAATCCGTGTCCCCCCAGGGTTCTTGTAGGTTCTGTGATTGCCCTGTTGTTTCAGTCATGAATCCGTGTCCCCCCAGGGTTCTTGTAGGTTCTGTGATTGCCCTGTTGTTTCAGTCATGAATCCGTGTCCCCCCAGGGTTCTTGTAGGTTCTGTGATTGTCACGTTGTGTTTCAGTCATGAATTCTTGTCCCCCCAGTGTTCTTGTAGGTTCTGTGATTGTCCTGTTGTTTCAGTCATGAGTCCTTGTCCCCTCAGTGTTCTTGTAGGTTCTGTGATTGTCCCGTTGTGTTTCAGTCATGAATCCGTGTCCTCCTCCACCCCCCCCCCCCAGTGTTCTTGTAAGTTCTGTGATTGTCCTGTTGTATTTCAGTCATGAATTCTTGTCCCCCCAGTGTTCTTGTAGGTTCTGTGATTGTCCTGTTGTATTTCAGTCATGAATTCTTGTCCCCCAAGTGTTCTTGTAGGTTCTGTGATTGTCCCGTTGTGTTTCAGTCATGAATCCGTGTTGCCTGACACACACACACACACACACACACACACACACACACACACACGCACACACACACACACAGCGATTGTTTACTTCCCACACCCGTGCTGGCAACCACACATAAACATAACACACCTTCCACACATCCGGTTTCCCGCGAAGACCAGCACTGATCCCTGAGAGCAGGCAGCTCTGACTGAGTCAAGGAAGTGTCTAAACAGGTAGAACTTTGGCCCGGATACACGGAGTCGATCGTCAGTTTCCCACCATTGTGTAACAGCGGGCGGACACAGCAAGGCACGACAACATTGTACCAATAGATGCTATCTGACGACGCCAACTGTGTTGCTGTGTGTGTGTTGTGTATGTTCATGACTTGTTGCAAGAGCCCTGCTTCTCATGTCTTGTGCACTCTGGCTTGTCACAAGTAGGGCGCCGACAACTGTAGATTTTATCTGCGCACATGACAACAATCAGTTATCTGTATGTAGGCAAGCTCGAGCCATACACTTCAAGACGAGCCCTGCTGTCTCTGGCTGCTTCACCAGGCACGGGGAGACATTATTCTGTTAGTGGACATCAGGAAATGTGCTGGCACATGTTCTAATGTTTAAAGTTTGTTGTACAAATATCCGCCATTGTTCAGGATTAATTGCCCACATCTGGATTAAGTATCCGGTTGCAGTAATGCCCGTGTTCCTGTCCGACTTTGCGCGCACGAGTTTACCGAGCAATCTAGTTTGTTGGTACTAGTGTTTACAAGATGGCTATTTCACTGCCAACCGCTGGCTGTACGTGAGCTGGTGTCTAGACCAGGGATTCTGGTTGTCCATCGGTGATATCACCCAGATTCCGTGCACCAGACACTCACGGTGAGTATTTCAAATATCACATCTTCTCTTTATTTATTCATCAACAACATCATCATCCAGGGGCTATCTTGTATAGAACTGTGCCCCGAACACCCTCTTCACAATGTCTCTCTGTCATAAGCCAGATGTCCTATGTCAACTCTCTGTCATAAGCCATATGTCCTATGTCAACTCTCTGTCATAAGCCAGATGTCCTATGTCAACTGTCTGTCATAAGCCATATGTCCTATGTCAACTGTCTGTCATAAGCCATATGTCCTATGTCAACTCTCTGTCATAAGCCAGATGTCCTATGTCAACTCTCTGTCATAAGCCAGATGTCCTATGTCAACTCTCTGTCATAAGCCAGATGTCCTATGTCAACTCTCTGTCATAAGCCAGATGTCCTATGTCAACTCTCTGTCATAAGCCAGATGTCCTATGTCAACTCTCTGTCATAAGCCATATGTCCTATGTCAACTCTCTGTCATAAGCCAGATGTCCTATGTCAACTCTCTGTCATAAGCCATATGTCCTATGTCAACTCTCTGTCATAAGCCAGATGTCCTATGTCAACTCTCTGTCATAAGCCAGATCTCCTATGTCAACTCTCTGTCATAAGCCATATGTCCTATGTCAACTCTCTGTCATAAGCCAGATGTCCTATGTCAACTCTCTGTCATAAGCCATATGTCCTATGTTAACTCTCTGTCATAAGCCATATGTCCTATTTCAACTCTCTGTCATAAGCCAGATGTCCTATGCCAACTCTCTGTCATAAGCCAGATGTCCTATGCTAACTCTCTGTCATAAGCCATATGTCCTATGTCAACTCTCTGTCTTAAGCCAGATGTCCTATGTCAACTCTCTGTCATAAGCCAGATGTCCTATGCTAACTCTCTGTCATAAGCCATATGTCCTATGTCAACTCTCTGTCATAAGCCAGATGTCCTATGTCAACTCTCTGTCATAAGCCAGATGTCCTATCTCAACTCTCTGTCATAAGCCAGATGTCCTACCAGCGTTGCTGTCCTATGTCATCTCTCTGTCATAAGCCATATGTCCTATGTCAACTCTCTGTCATAAGCCAGATGTCCTATGTCAACTCTCTGTCATAAGCCAGATGTCCTATGTCAACTCTCTGTCATAAGCCAGATGTCCTACCAGCGTTGCTGTCCTATGTCAACTCTCTGTCATAAGCCATATGTCCTATGTCAACTCTCTGTCATAAGCCATATGTCCTATGTCAACTCTCTGTCATAAGCCATATGTCCTATGTCAACTCTCTGTCATAAGCCATATGTCCTATTTCAACTCTCTGTCATAAGCCAGATGTCCTATGCCAACTCTCTGTCATAAGCCAGATGTCCTATGCTAACTCTCTGTCATAAGCCATATGTCCTATGTCAACTCTCTGTCATAAGCCAGATGTCCTATGTCAACTCTCTGTCATAAGCCAGATGTCCTATGTCAACTCTCTGTCATAAGCCAGATGTCCTACCAGCGTTGCTGTCCTATGTCATCTCTCTGTCATAAGCCATATGTCATATGTCAACTCTCTGTCATAAGCCAGATGTCCTATGTCAACTCTCTGTCATAAGCCAGATGTCCTATGTCAACTCTCTGTCATAAGCCAGATGTCCTATGTCAACTCTCTGTCATAAGCCAGATGTCCTACCAGCGTTGCTGTCCTATGTCAACTCTCTGTCATAAGCCATATGTCCTATGTCAACTCTCTGTCATAAGCCATATGTCCTATGTCAACTCTCTGTCATAAGCCAGATGTCCTATGTCAACTCTCTGTCATAAGCCAGATCTCCTATGTCAACTCTCTGTCATAAGCCATATGTCCTATGTCAACTCTCTGTCATAAGCCAGATGTCCTATGTCAACTCTCTGTCATAAGCCATATGTCCTATGTCAACTCTCTGTCATAAGCCATATGTCCTATGTTAACTCTCTGTCATAAGCCATATGTCCTATTTCAACTCTCTGTCATAAGCCAGATGTCCTATGCCAACTCTCTGTCATAAGCCAGATGTCCTATGCTAACTCTCTGTCCATAAGCCATATGTCCTATGTCAACTCTCTGTCATAAACCAGATGTCCTATGTCACTCTCTGTCATAAGCCAGATGTCCTACCAGCGTTGCTGTCCTATGTCATCTCTCTGTCATAAAGCCATATGTCCTATGTCAACTCTCTGTCATAAGCCAGATGTCCTATGTCAACTCTCTGTCATAAGCCAGGATGTCCTATGTCAACTCTCTGTCATAAGCCAGATGTCCTATGTCAACTCTCTGTCATAAGCCAGATGTCCTATGTCAACTCTCTGTCATAAGCCAGATGTCCTATGTCACTCTCTTGTCATAAGCCATATGTTCCTATGTCAACTCTCTGTCATAAGCCGAGATGTCCTATGTCAACTCTCTGTCATAAGCCAGATCTCCTATGTCAACTCTCTGTCATAAGGCCATATGTCCTATGTCACTCTCTGTCATAAGCCAGATGTCCTATGTCAACTCTCTGTCATAAACAGCCATATATGTCCCTATGTTAACTCTCTGTCATAAGCCATATGTCCTATTTCAACTCTCTGTCATAAGCCAGATGTCCTACCAGCGTTGCTGTCCTATGTCAACTCTCTGTCATAAGCCATATGTCCTATGTAACTCTCTGTCATAAGCCATATGTCCTATGTCAACTCTCTGTCATAAGCCATATGTCCTATGTCAACTCTCTGTCATAAGCCATATGTCCTATTTCAACTCTCTGTCATAAGCCAGATGTCCTATGCCAACTCTCTGTCATAAGCCAGATGTCCTATGCTAACTCTCTGTCATAAGCCATATGTCCTAAGTCAACTCTCTGTCATAAGCCAGATGTCCTATGTCAACTCTCTGTCATAAGCCAGATGTCCTATGTCAACTCTCTGTCATAAGCCAGATGTCCTACCAGCGTTGCTGTCCTATGTCATCTCTCTGTCATAAGCCATATGTCATATGTCAACTCTCTGTCATAAGCCAGATGTCCTATGTCAACTCTCTGTCATAAGCCATATGTCCTATGTCAACTCTCTGTCATAAGCCATATGTCCTATTTTCAACTCTCTGTCATAAGCCAGATGTCTATGCCAATCTCTCTGTCATAAGCCATATGTCCTATGCTAACTCTCTGTCATAAGCCATATGTCCTATGTCAACTCTCTGTCATAAGCCAGATGTCCTATGTCAACTCTCTGTCATAGAGCCAGATGTCCTATGTCAACTCTCTGTCATAAGCCAGATGTCCTACAGCGTTGCTGTCGCTATGTCAACTCTCTGTCATAAAGCCATATGTCATATGTCAACTCTCTGTCATAAGCCATATGTCCTATGTCAACTCTCTGTCATAAAGCCAGATGTCCTCTGTCAACTCTCTGTCATAAGCCAGATCGTCCTATGTCAACTCTCTGTCCATAAGCCCAGATGTCCTATGTCAAATCGTCTGTCATAAGGCCAGCATGTCCTATGTCAACTCTCTGTCATAAGCCATATGTCCTATGTCAACTCTCTGTCATAAGCCAGATGTCCTATGTCAACTCTCTGTCATAAGCCAGATGTCCTATGTCAACTCTCTGTCATAAGCCAGATGTCTACAGCGTTGCTGTCCTATGTCAACTCTCTGTCATAAGCCATATGTCCTATGTCAACTCTCTGTCATAAGCCATATGTCCTATGTCAACTCTCTGTCATAAGCCATATGTCCTATGTCAACTCTCTGTCATAAGCCATATGTCCTATTTCAACTCTCCTGTCATAAGCCAGATGTCCTATGCCAACTCTCTGTCATAAGCCAGATGTCCTATGCTAACTCTCTGTCATAAGCCATATGTCCTAATGTCAACTCTCCTGTCATAAGCCAGATGTCCCTATGTCAACTCTCTGTCATAAGCCAGATGTCCTATGTCAACTCTCTGTCATAAGCCAGATGTCCTACCAGCGTTGCTGTCCTATGTCATCTCTCTGTCATAAGCCATATGTCATATGTCAACTCTCTGTCATAGCCAGATGTCCTATGTCAACTCTCTGTCATAAGCCAGATGTCCTATGTCAACTCTCCTGTTCATAAGCCAGATGTCCTATGTCACTCTCTGTCATAAGCCAGATGTCCTACCAGCGTTGCTGTCCTATGTCAACTCTCTGTCATAAGCCAGATGTCCTGATGTCAACTCTCTGTCATAAGCCATATTCCTATGTCAACTCTCTGTCATAAGCCAGATGTCCTATGTCAACTCTCTGTCATAAGCCAGATCTCCTATGTCAACTCTCTGTCATAAGCCATATGTCCCTATGTCAACTCTCTGTCATAAGCCAGATGTCCTATGTCAACTCTCTGTCATAAGCCATATGTCCTATGTCAACTCTCTGTCATAAGCCATATGTCCTATGTTAACTCTCTGTCATAAGCCATATGTCCTATTTCAACTCTCTGTCATAAGCCAGATGTCCTATGCCAACTCTCTGTCATAAGCCAGATGTCCTATGCTAACTCTCTGTCATAAGCCATATGTCCTATGTCAACTCTCTGTCATAAACCAGATGTCCTATGTCAACTCTCTGTCATAAGCCAGATGTCCTACCAGCGTTGCTGTCCTATGTCATCTCTCTGTCATAAGCCATATGTCCTATGTCAACTCTCTGTCATAAGCCAGATGTCCTATGTCAACTCTCTGTCATAAGCCAGATGTCCTATGTCAACTCTCTGTCATAAGCCAGATGTCCTATGTCAACTCTCTGTCATAAGCCAGATGTCCTATGTCAACTCTCTGTCATAAGCCATATGTCCTATGTCCAACTCTCTGTCATAAGCAGATGTCCCTATGTCAACTCTCTGTCATAAGCCAGATGTCCTATGTCAACTCTCTGTCATAAGCCAGATCTCCTATGTCAACTCTCTGTCATAAGCCAGATGTCCTATGTCAACTCTCTGTCATAAGCCAGATGTCCTATGTCAACTCTCTGTCATAAGCCATATGTCCTATGTCAACTCTCTGTCATAAGCCATATGTCCTATTTCAACTCTCTGTCATAAGCCATATGTCCTATTTCAACTCTCTGTCATAAGCCAGATGTCCTATGCCAACTCTCTGTCATAAGCCAGATGTCCTATGCTAACTCTCTGTCATAAGCCATATGTCCTATGTCAACTCTCTGTCATAAGCCAGATGTCCCTATGTCAACTCTCTGTCATAAGCCAGATGTCTATGTCAACTCTCTGTCATAAGCCAGATGTCCTACCAGCATTGCTGTCCTATGTCATCTCTCTGTCATAAGCCATATGTCCTATGTCAACTCTCTGTCATAAGCCAGATGTCCTATGTCAACTCTCTGTCATAAGCCAGATGTCCTATGTCAACTCTCTGTCATAAGCCAGATGTCCTATGTCAACTCTCTGTCATAAGCCAGATGTCCTACCAGCGTTGCTGTCCTATGTCATCTCTCTGTCATAAGCCATATGTCCTATGTCAACTCTCTGTCATAAGCTAGATGTCCTATGTCAACTCTCTGTCATAAGCCAGATGTCCTACCAGCGTTGCTGTCCTATGTCATCTCTCTGTCATAAGCCATATGTCCTATGTCAACTCTTTGTCATAAGCCAGATGTCCTACCAGCTTTGCTGTCCTGTGTCAACTCTCTGTGATAAGCCAGATGTCCTGTGTAAACTCTCTGTCATAAGCCAGATATCCTGTGTCAACTCTGTCATAAGCTAGATGTCCTGTGTCAACTCTCTGTCATAAGTCAGGTGTCCTGCCAGTGTTGCTGCCATATGTCAACTCTCTGTCATAAGCCAGATGTCCTGTGTAAATTCACTGTCACAAGCCAGATGTCCTGTTAATGTTGCTGTCCTGAGTCAATTATCTGTCACATCTGGACACCATCATCTACGCTGTCGGTTTCCTCGTCTCCACATCCCCGTTACTTCTCCTCCCGCATTCATCACCTCCAGACACTCGTGTCTGTTGACATACCAACACTTTCATCTCCCTCACTTGTGTCTGTCTAAACCAGTTTTTGTTTTTTTCAATGTCTAGTTTCTATTCGATATGCGTTTGTTCTGCTCTCCAGTTTCTGTCGGATTCATGTGTTTATTATGTCAAATGAGTTGTCAAAACTTTCCAGGCACACTTATTTTCAAAGGCTCGTTCCATATGATTTGTCCATTCCAAGCTCTCACATGAATCTTGCCACAGGTTACACGCATGTCTTCGGTAATCAGGTTGGTGTTGTTGCTCTGTCTGTTCCGGGTCACACAGATTTCATTGTCTTAGGGCCTTCAGTAAATTTCAATGGTCAAGTTTCCATCAGCCGTCAGCTGTGAACTTGGGCACACAGCTGCTCACCCACAAGATCCGCAGTAGTACCCCAGCCACACGGCCCGCAGTTAGTACTCCAGCCACACGGCCCGCAATTAGTACCCTAGCCACACGGCCCGCAGTTAGTACCCTAGCCACACGGCCCGCAGTTAACACCCCAGCCACTCGGCTCGCAGTTAGTACCCCAGCCAGAAGGCCCGCAGTTAGTACCCCAGCCACATCGCCGCAGTTAGTACCCCATTCACATCGCCGCAGTTAGTACCCCAGCCACAAGGTCCGCAGTTAGTACCCCAGCCACACGACCTGCAGTACCCCAGCCACTCGACCCACAGTACCCCAGCCACTCGGCCCACAGTACCACAGCCACACGGCCCGCAGTACCCCATCCACGGGGCTGTGTCACAGACACAATCCGACCGTGCCAAGAACCAAGAAAGTGTCACACCACACAACGTGGCTCTGTCTAAACCGTCAAGAACCACCATATCACCACGAAAGAGAAATGACAAACATCGGGGTTCAAACAAATAAAACTGATGAGGTCTAAGTACAACACCCAGTTACACAAGTTCAGTTCACCGTCTCCGCTACCTGGGTGGTCAGTGTAGATATAGATGAGATAACATTGTGGCGTGTGCAGGTTGCAGACATGTCGGTTGTTTGTCACACGAATCGACTTGTGCCTGATCGGAAGCTATCCGTGGCACGCTAGGTCGTGTTTCTGCTATCTGTAGATAACGTCAAGTGACAGTGAGTTCGTGTCCGTCCAACAGGTGACCTCATTCCCAGCCAGTCTTCCCTCGGTACGAGCGCACTGGCCTGCTTCTGTGGTGTTCATCCACTCTTCTCTGGGTTATGTCATGGCATTATGTGTTCATCCACTCTTCACTCGTTTCTGTTATGGCATTATGTGTTCATCCACTCTTCTCTCGTTTATGTCGCATGTTTTCCACTCTTCTCTCGGTCATGTCATATCTTCATCCACTCTTCTCTCGTTCATGTCACATGTTTATCCACTCTTCTCTCGTTTATGTCACATGTTTATCCACTCTTCTCTCGTTTATGTCACATGTTTATCCACTCTTCTCTCGTTTATGTGACATGTTCATCCACTCTTCTCTCGTTTATGTCACATGTTCATCCACTCTTCTCTCGCTCATGTGATATGTTCATGCAATCTTCACTCGTTCATGTCATCAAATGTCCATCCACTCTTCTCTCGTTCATGTCATATGTTCATCCACTCTTCTCTCGTTCATGTCATATATTCATCCACTCTTCTCTCGTTCATGTCATCAAATGTCCACCCACTCTTCTCTCGTTCATGTCATATGTTCATCCACTCTTCTCTCGTTCATGTGATCATATGTTCATCCACTCTTCTCTTGTTCATGTCATCATGTGTTCATCCACTCTTCTCTCGGTCATGTTATATGTTCATCTACTCTTCGCTCGTTCATGTCATCATATGTTCATCCACTCTTCTCTCGTTCATGTGATCATATGTTCATCCACTCTTCTCTCGGTCATGTTATATGTTCATCTACTCTTCGCTCGTTCATGTCATATGTTCACCCACTCTTCTCTCGGTCATTGTCACGGAAAATAAACTTGTTAGTTGCGATCGATGACAAACAAGACCCGACATTAGTCTGCAAAAACAACCGACCCTTTGATGTTGTACGGACTGAGAAAAATACGTCGTTAAAACTGTACACACGATCGGAATTTCTAACTGAGAAACAAGATACGTCGCGTCAAAATGTCTACCCCTGGTCGGCGAATCTTTATGATGTGGATTGTTCGAGAAATGAATAACAACGCCAAACGTCTGCCAAGGCGGTAGTAGCCTTTGAAGTGCTAGACGGAAAGTCTGGACAGACGCGGGATGGATTCTGTGATGTGGGGAATTCTCGGGTTGAACTATTGTTGTACGGGACAAAGAATTTCCCCAAATGAAAGCACATTTGACGGCGGATTGACTCCAGTTAGTCTAGAACAGGAGGAGGAAACCAGATTCTGGACAGTTCAGAGTCTAGACTGTTTGGTGACGTCACTCCAGCCCATATAAAAAGCGTTGCGGTAAACATGTGGAGTTAGTCGATCAAGATTTCTGAAGTGGGAAAGATCGGTGCAGTTTTCCGAGTTGTGTTCCATGAAATAAATTAGGGTGTCAAATTGTTGATATTTATCGGCGGACATAGATCCAGTCTGTGATTGCCTAGTTTCGATTAGCAACCGGAATAGGCATATGGTAGGCTATTAATCATATCTAACTTAGAGTATGATTAGGAATAGAATACAGTACTGTGCGGTGATATAATGTATTATAGGTGCGGTGATATAATGTATTATAGGTGTGGTGATATAATGTATTATGATTAGTGATAGAATGTTCTATAAGTGCGGTGCTAGAAAGTATCAAAGGAGCGTCGGCACTAGTATTCTATTGTGTGGCTTCAACTAGCTTGTGTGATATATCATTTTACTCAGGGAGTTGAGGACAATGTAGTGGAGTAATAATTAGAGAGATTAAGGATGGTTGAGAGGGAGGAGAGGAATGTGAAATGGTAGGATCTTCCAGTAGGGCATCTGCTGGGTTTCTACCCGTTCCTTTATTCTTTCCTGGTGTTGCTATGTCTCAGATCATATGATGAGTTATTTGGCCGTATGACAGAGATCGGATCTCTGTTATAGATCTGAGTGCTGCTATTGGCCTACACTCACCTAATTCCGGCCAGGACTGAGTTGCCCTCACCATAGTATTCTCTATTATACAGGTTCCATTTACAGGTCCACGTATGTGTTCTATGATATTCAACAGTGAAGCTAGAACACAATTTAGAAGATGATGGCTCAGAATTTGACGACAGAAGTTGCTGAGAGGCCGCTACATTGGGCTTATACCCAAGTTGGTTTGCGGGAACCTGGCTTCTGCTGAGCAGGACATGCTGATGAGATTTATGTTTAGCAAGTGATAGTTGTATCACTGAACAGTCAGAACATTGTAGATATACACTACTGATACCAGGAACATTCATACAAAATTTATACTGATACCTAGAACATTCAGAGTGTCACATGCCTGTGGTCATAGACAGTAAGGTGAGTGACCTGGCTACGAGGAAAACAATCAACCCTCAGAAATAATGGGGTGGATAGGAGTGGAAGGCCCCAGGGGGGATGGGTCGAAAGAGAGTTGTGTGTTGTGTGAAGTGGGGAGACTGAAAAGTCAGTGAGAGAAGAGACCGACTGCGGGTCAGGTCGTTTAAGAGAGAGCTCCGTGTTGTGTTGTTCTTCTAGCTGTGAAGACAGGCCTGAACCCAGAGTGGGTTCTGTATTGAGTGTAGGCCTAAACCCAGAGTGGGTTCTATAGTTGAGCAGTGGCTCCAACCCAATGTGTGGGTTGTATTGTGGGAGATCCAGCCGTGGATAGTAGCTGGATTACCTGTCTGGTGGATTGAGATTAGAAGCCGGCCGTGAGAAGGCATTGATGTGTGCTGGTTAAATTGTGAGGAGGATATTTATATTCTATGGATTACGTTATGTTTCTGGATGTATAAACCTGTTCCGTTTGTCCGTCTTATTTCTGTAATAAAGGATTATGTGCGCCAACGGAATCTTGTTTAATGCCTGGTGAATATGCACTGCGGGGGTGAGTTACATTGCAAGACAGATATCTCCATTGACACACCATGAGTATCGTTACCTAGACAACGACCATCACACAATAATATCATGAGCATATCATCGTAAGAACTTCGTGATATTATCCCCAAGAAAACGTGTGACAATCTGGAGGCTACGTCCGATCAAGAACATCTGGGGTCTGTCCTGGCAAGAACGACAGGGATATATTGAGAAACCCATTGCATTATAGACAGTGTCGTCATTCTGAGATGGTTGTGGGCTCTTTGCGGAGAGAGGGTGGACAGCGGAGTGTGTCCACAGTATAAACACTGAGTTTTTCTCCGTGCGGGAACTGGCTACTGCAGTTCACGTCAAGTCCACTACAGGTGAATTGGAACCAACCATATCGCTGAAGCGAGAGGGGGTGATAAAGACACGCCATACAGACTAACCGGGAGAGTCCATTACGATGACAGGTAAATTTGATACCAGGCAGTAGTGCTGATACTAGCAGAAGCGGCAATGAAAGACCAGTGTTGAATCCAGAGTGGCGAGGGCAGCGTGTGTGTGTGTAGAACATCCGCTGTCGGTGATAATGACAGGATTGGGAACCAAAGATAATTGACAGGTGTGTGTGTGCGAGGCAAGCGCACCGTGTTGTCGCAAGTTGACTGGTCAAGATTTTTCGACGCAGTAAATAGGACGGGTGGAGACACCAGCGTCCAGGTACGAGGGGAAAGTTACGTTAACCCCTACCACAGCCGTGCTAGGGCAGCAGTGGAAAGTGTGATTTTCCACGAAGTTAATATAGCAGCCGGGTGGGGCTGTCAAGTTTGTGTGAAAACTGTTTTACGGAGGAATTTTTCACTGAGAGTGATAAAGAGAAATTAGGTTGACCTTGGAAGGCAAGGCTGTTTAACAGTAAGCAGTTACTGAGAAAATTTCCACGGAGTCAAAAGAGCAGCCGTGCGGGGGCAGAAGTGGAAAGTGTTTGTGTATGACGGGAAAAGTGTCCGGTCAGTTTACAGTGTGTATTAGTGTGACAAAGAGTACTCAGGTACTGACTTGAGGTGTCCGGCAAGGTCAAGGCCGTGGACAGTGGAAAGTTACTAAGATGTTCCATAGTGGAACTGGATAAACAAGCTGTTTTTGTGTGAAACAAGACTTTATGTTCGGCTTTGTTAAAAGCCCTTTGTGTTCATTACCTTATAATCAGCAAACATTTTGTCAACGATTGATGACGTGGCATCTCCGCGAACATAGTTGCATACAGTTGCCAAAAAGAACTGACTGTACAGAGTGAAAGCGTTGAACATTTATTGCCATTATTTTGATCTTTTCTTCTGGTGAATCTATAACATATATGATACAGCAAAGCGCCATCTCCGCAACGAGAGTAACAACATATCGAAAGAACACTTTGGATAATTATTATTACCGTCAACGTTTCCGACAGTTGGAACTTTTGATCACCACGTGAATTCAGGAACCACTCAACAAAACAACAAGTCGCTTTGAAATCTAGCGTCGTAGACATTTCCAGCCGAGGGCGAATAACTATTAAAACGAACAAAAACTTTGGTGACTGAATAAAAAGAACTTTTGGCGACGGATTAATAGGCCCATATTTGTCAGCCAACCAGTTACACATTATTATTTTTTATTGTTTTGCTCCCATCGTCATATTTATTGTTGTCGGGTGTCACGCAATTATTTGTATGTGGTCCAGTGTTTGTCAAGAGTAGGGAATTTTTGGGGTGTTTCTCGAGAGTCGGGATACAGCACAATAATTTATTAGTCTTTCTGGTGCTTACGATATTTTTGTAAGAAAAACGTTAATGAGTTGACGTATCGTGCAGGGGCATTGAAATAGTCTTAATCAATATCTAGAGCCGAGTTGTCTGACGTCAAATCTGTGTATATTTTCAGTATATATTCCTTTTCTTTCTCTCTTTCTTTTCGTTATATTTACATATAATATTTGTTGTGTTCGGATATATGTTTTTATTGTGATCTTTCGTCAATTCTGCTGTCTAGTGGTCTTGGTCAATTTATATTTATATTTTACGCGCACTGTGGGTGTCTCTACACAAGCTTGTGGCTGTTACTGTGGTTTATTTCTGTGTGATCATCGTCTCCGTGTACTCAGCTTGTGAAGTCTAGCGTTGGATAGTCATCACTTAGTGTTATCATCCATTTGTTTGTATATGTATTTATATGTATGTTTAACAATATTTCCAGGGACTTCATGAACTTGTGGTCGTAGATATATAGATATAAGGGAGTATAGGTGATACTTCCCCCTCACTACCTAGTGCTTATAGAGTGACTGGGTGAGTACAGAGTGATATTGTAGCACTACGGATTTACGTACACAGGGAGTGCGGGTGTACTTAGGGAAGTGACACAAAGACTAACAGCAGAGTCTGTACATTTATAGTTGGCTGATTCACAGCAACGTGTCCACAAGTACAAGATGCCTACTTTAATGGATTATATTGAAGCAGGTGAAAGAATAGGCCTGAAAGGTAAAGAGTTACAGGAGTATGCAGAAGCGAAAGAACAAAAGCAGACGGAAAGAGAGGAGAGGCATAATGAACGCGAGGCAAAGCGTCTACAGGAAGAGAAAGAGACGCAAGTAAAACTAGCTGAAATGGAAAACAAACGTCTACAGGAAGTAAAGTTAGCTGAAATAGAAAACAAGCGTCTACAGGAAGAGACACAAGTAAAACTAGCTGAAATGGAAAACAAACGTATACAGGAAGTAAAGTTAGCTGAAATGGAAATTGAGAAAGAGAAGATCAAGTGCCAGATGAAAACTGAAATCGAGTTAAGAAAACTAGAACTATCTTCGAAAGGTCAAAGTGAGGAAAGCAGAAGACCATCGCAGTCGTCACAGAGATTAAAACTGCCATACTTTACGGACCGAGACAACCTTGAAGCTTATCTTGACAGATATCAGGCATCAGCGAAAGGGTTAGGCATCCCCGAAGAACAGTATGCTATTAGACTAGGGGAGCTTCTTACGGGTAAGGCACTAGACACCATGTTCAATTTACCTGTAGAAGAAAGGAACAACTACACTATCTTACGTCAACGTTTGCTGACAATGTTCCAACTAACTGAGCATGGATATAGGACAAAGTTTAGACAGGGCCAGAGACAAATCAAGATTTCACAGACTTTGTTAACACAGTAAAGAATACATTTAACAAATGGATGGAGCTTGCAGAGGTAGGGAAAGATTTTAATAAATTAGTAGATCTAATGTTAAGAGACAAGGTAGTATCTGCATGCAATTCTAATTTAGTGGCGTTCTTTGAGGAACGGAAGCCAAAGGACATAGACACAATGTCTCAGTTAGGGCAAAACTACATGACTGCACATCCTAACGTATCTATTGGGAAACTAATGAGTGAGGAAATAGTCTGTGCAGCGTACACTAAACAGGACCAGAATCCAGTCATCAGACCAAGAGCGAAAAGTGTGGATTCAGCACAGAAAGGTGAGCAGCAAGAACTTCAAGATAATGGTTTCCGAGGAAACAATGTTGGTAGAGTAGGACGGTACCCATATAGAAGAGGGAACTTCCAGAGACGTCCAAATTATGCCGGATGTTGGAATTGTGGGAGCTGGAGACACAAAGCAGCAGAGTGTGATACACAACCATCAGATGGACCAACGAACAACAGTAAAAGGGAGATTACTTGTTTCAAATGTGGAAGGAAGGGGCATATCAGCCATCAATGTAGGATAAGAGAAACAGAGCACTCAAATGCAGCGCAAGTAATTGAGACGCTGAACAATGAAGATTGTAGTGGGTGCAAACCTCTTTTTGAAAAAGACAGTCAGCCAGTCCTAATATGTGGTCATACAGTGAAAGCAGGATCAGCAGTGCATGAAGGAGGAAGTCTGAAGCTGCATCAGGGATTTGTCAATGATAGACCAGCGTTAACAATTAGGGATTCCGGATGTACGTCTATCGGAGTGAGGAGAAGTTTAATAGATCCCTCGGATTATACAGGGAAAAATATTAGATGCATAACATTCAACGGCACAGTAGAGTTCTACCCAGTAGCCATAATAACAGTAAAAACACCATATATCACTGGAAGAATGACAGCGTGTGTTTTGGACTCACCAGTGGCTGATTTGGTCATAGGAAATGTTATAGGAGTAAAAGAGTGTACAGAAGAGGAAGTAGTTTATTGGGACCGAAAATATAGTGTAAGCAGTAACGAGGTAGTTACCACAAGAGAACCTAAATTAGAGAGTATAGCTGAGGTAGAAGAGGCACTTGAAGTAGACACAGGAACTCAGGACAAGGATAGTACAGCTGAGCAGATGAGAATGGATCCCAAATATAGTGCTAGTGAATCCCAAAGACAAGATACTACTCTGAACAAATGTTCCCAAGGGTGTAGGAGAGTAGAACATAGGCAGTCAAAGAAAGGTAGATGGTGCTTCGAGAGGAAGAACAATGTTCTCACTCGCAGCTTTTCAGATAGCAGAACTGCACGTGGGCAAGGAGCAGTACCTTTAGCACATAGAGACCGATATACTAGAACAGCTCAGGATAGTGCATGTGCAGGGCACATAGGCATAAGGCGTATGCAGCAGAAAGCAAGGTGCCAGGTATATGGGCCAAGATTGAATAAAGAGTTCAGACTAAACAGAGACTCAAGTGTAACGGTGCAATATGCAGATAGGAAAGTTGAGTCAGGTCAAACGAGTTTTCGCGACATTACTGACCCAGGGCTAGGGATAGCAAACAGATGTGGTAATTGTAGAGGTACCATGAGTCATGGGTACATGAAAGGTAGACACAGCATCGACAGGAATCAGAGGAGGGTTAATGCAAGAACAGAACCACCTGATATAGGGTCGGTACACAAATAGTATTGTGGGGTCGTGAAGTAGTAAGAGACCTGTGGGTACATAAGTATAATGCTTTTCTATGATGTATTATTATTATTATGTAATGTATTAGTTCATGCATTGGTACACAAGATAGAAAGTTATTTGTATTTATGTGTGGGGAATATGGGAATGTACTATGAGCATTTGATGTATTATGTAGTGTGGTAGCGAGAGTAAGGTGCAGCCATACATAGGGCTACCCAGGCAATGTGTCTGGGTCACATAGTTAATAAGTTTTAGTCTCCCAACATTTGAAAACGATGTTTTCTTTTGAGGGTGGGGTAGTGTCACATGCCTGTGGTCATAGACAGTAAGGTGAGTGACCTGGCTACGAGGAAAACAATCAACCCTCAGAAATAATGGGGTGGATAGGAGTGGAAGGCCCCAGGGGGGATGGGTCGAAAGAGAGTTGTGTGTTGTGTGAAGTGGGGAGACTGAAAAGTCAGTGAGAGAAGAGACCGACTGCGGGTCAGGTCGTTTAAGAGAGAGCTCCGTGTTGTGTTGTTCTTCTAGTTGTGAAGACAGGCCTGAACCCAGAGTGGGTTCTGTATTGAGTGTAGGCCTAAACCCAGAGTGGGTTCTATAGTTGAGCAGTGGCTCCAACCCAATGTGTGGGTTGTATTGTGGGAGATCCAGCCGTGGATAGTAGCTGGATTACCTGTCTGGTGGATTGAGATTAGAAGCCGGCCGTGAGAAGGCATTGATGTGTGCTGGTTAAATTGTGAGGAGGATATTTATATTCTATGGATTACGTTATGTTTCTGGATGTATAAACCTGTTCCGTTTGTCCGTCTTATTTCTGTAATAAAGGATTATGTGCGCCAACGGAATCTTGTTTAATACCTGGTGAATATGCACTGCGGGGGTGAGTTACATTGCAAGACAGATATCTCCATTGACACACCATGAGTATCGTTACCTAGACAACGACCATCACACAATAATATCATGAGCATATCATCGTAAGAACTTCGTGATATTATCCCCAAGAAAACGTGTGACACAGAGTGTGGTGTTATTATGGGGAATCTTTAAAACCAGTGACACTAGATCCATTAAGATTTCCCCAGTAACAGTGACAATAGGGTTAGAATTTTTCTGATTAACAATCAGTTAAGTAACAAAGGAAATTCATAGTGGGAATCAGATTGAAGACTCTCATTAGACAGTGTTTGTCATGGGTGTCCAAGCATCCTAGTGGTTCAAGAGACAACGGAGGAAGTCTTCACGTGACTGGGGGAGCGTCACCTTGGTTAGGTTGCTTGTCTGGAATACATGGTGCTAGTGTGTTCTCAGCACAGTGATGAGAATGACTATACTCCTGAACACTGATGTGAGTCTATAGACACTTTAGAGTACACGTCACACATTCTACACCGTATACACACACACACACACACACACACACACACACACACACACACACACACACACACACACACACTTCTCCTACATATACTCTTTGCTTTAACAAATTTCTTGTTTTTATATGTTGAAGCTAGAGTTGTCAAGTATGTTATGTTGGGGAAGAATGAGAGGGGCATGATCCAGGAGTGAGTAAGAGTGAGAAGAAGGTGTCTTCAGATTGAGGGAGTGTTGTGGACGGAGTCTACTGGATATCTCCAGGATAGAGATATTGAATTAAAACAAATATGGGTGTTGATTCCCCTCACTCCAGGGACGACACTAAAGTGGTAAAGAAGAACAAATAACTACGACATTCATTCTTTACACACACGACAGTCATGTAGCATGTCCATCCACTCTTCTCTCGTTCAGGTCATCAAATGTTCATCCACTCTTCTCCCGTTCATCTCATCAAATGTTCATTCATTTTTTCTCTCGTTCAAGTCATCATATGTTCATCCACTCTTCTCTCGTTCATGTCATCATGTGTTCATCCACTCTTCTCATCCACTCTTCTTTCGTTTCGTTCATGTCATCATATGTTCATCCACTCTTCTCTCGTTCATGTCATCATATGTTCATCCACTCTTCTCATCCACTCTTCTCTCGTTCATGTCATCATATGTTCATCCACTCTTCTCTCGTTCATGTCATCATATGTTCATCCACTCTTCTCTCGTTCATGTGATCATATGTTCATCCACTCTTCTCTTGTTCATGTCATCATGTGTTCATCCACTCTTCTCTCGGTCAAGTCACATGTCCATCCACTCTTTTCTCGTTCAAGTCATCAAATGTTCATCCACTCTTCTCCCGATCATCTCATCAAATGTTCATTCATTATTCTCTCGTTCAAGTCATTATATGTTCATCCACTCTTCTCTTGGTCATGTCATCATATGTTCATCCACTCTTCTCTCGGTCATGTCATATGTTCATCCACTCTTCTCTCGGTCATGTCACATGTTCATCCACTCCTCTGTCGGTCATGTCACATGTTCATCCACTTTTCACTCGGTCATGTCACATGTTTATCCACTTTTCTCTCGTTCATGTCATTACGTGTTCATCCACTCTTATCTCGTTCATGTCACAAATTCATCCACTCTTCTCTTGTTCATGTCACATGTTCATCCACTCTTCTCTCGTTCATGTCATCATGTGTTCATCCACTCTTCTCTCGGTCATGTCATGTGTTCATCTACTCTTCGCTCATTCATGTCACATGTTCATCCACTCTTCTCTCGGTCATGTCATATGTTCACCCACTCTTCTCTCGGTCATGTCATCATGTGTTCACCCACTCTTCTCTCGGTCATGTCATGTATTCATCTACTCTTCTCTCGTTCATGTCATCATATGTTCACCCACTCTTCTCTCGTTCATGTCATCATGTGTTCATCCACTCTTCTCTCGGTCATGTCACATGTTTATCCACTCTTCTCTTATTCATGTCATCATGTGTTCATCCACTCTTCTCTCGGTCATGTCACATGTCCATCCACTCTTCTCTCGTTCAATTCATCAAATGTTCATCCACTCTTCTCCCGATCATCTCATCAAATGTTCATCCACTCTTCTCTCGTTCATGTCATCAAATGTTCATCCACTCTTCTCTTGTTCATGTGATCATATGTTCATCGACTCTTCTCTTGTTCATGTCATCATGTGTTCATCCACTCTTCTCTCGTTCATGTCACATATTCATCCACTCTTATCTCGTTCATGTCACTTATTCATCCACTCTTCTCTCGTTCATGTCATATGTTCATTTACTCTTCTTTCGATAATGTCAAATGTTCACCCACTCTTCTCTCAGTAATTTTATATGTTCATCCACTATTCTCTCGTTCAGGTCATCATGTGTACCTCCACTCTTCTCTCGTTCATGTCATCATTTGTTCATCCACTCATTATGCATCCATTTTCATCACACTATTATGTGTGTTAAACAACACGCGAAAGGTACTGTTTAACACACAAAATACTCACTTGATAAAGTTTGCTGACGCCATAATGATTAATCTACAGAAGCCAGCTTTGTGCAAACAGAAAGACATGTTAGTCAGTTTAATATTACTATGGTAGACAATTGACATTACTGTGCGAACATGTGTATATTTCAGTTTGAAGGATTTATCTATAGTGTGTTTACTTTTGTCTGCCCCAATATAAAATTCCATATCTCAGTAACCAACTGAAGGAAAATGATGAGATTTAGCATATAACCTTATCATTATGTCCACCCAACAAAAAAAATTTTGTTCTGGAGATTTTACAGCAGATTTCAAAGTTTGTTTATATGCGGTATATAATTTACGGGTCAGAGATGAAGTTCATAATTTTAAATGTATTACAGCGTAGCCAGACAATCAGCGTTCAATGTTGAATATTTTACGTGTTTCACGGGATTGGCCTTATGCCAAGAACCCCGCGTTGTTTAAACTGGGACTGTTCAGAGGTGTCTCAAAATGTGGGTTATTTCATGAAACCTGATTAATATGTTTTTTTTTTTTAAATCTTACCACTTATCGCTAACATTGAAATGTGTGAATATTTTTCAATGGGATTGAATGCGAAATTGTGTATACACTTCAAAGCATCGCTATGAAGTTGTACACATATTTTTGTCAAGAAGCTGATCGCAGGAAACTGTTTTATACTATTACAAATTCCGAAAAAAAGAACAGTGCATGCATTGGGTTTGAGTAAACGGTCATTTCGTCGATGGGTGCAAGAATCTGGAATTAAACCACCACGCAATAACCAAACGGTAGGTAGAAAGGTTATTGTAGACAGCTTTGACAAAGATGTCATAAGGCGAGCTATTATAAAAATGCTTTAAAAAGTCGCTTAAAAGTCGACAGGGTCGACTTCATTGCACCGGGTTCTATCCCATATGGCTCGGTCTCTTTCCGCAGCGCGGAAAGCATCGCACAAAGCACGAACTCCGCAGCTCTAGCGACGACCCACAGAAGTCTCCGAAAAATTTAACTCGTGAACCGAAGGATGCGGCCCGGAATCGAACCCACAACCTTTGGAGCCCGAGTCAAAAGGCTTGACCACTTCGCCACGGAGACTCCTAAAATTATAAAAATTTTGGATTTTATATCCAGGATTATCCAGCATTATAAAAATGCTGGATGCCAAAGAAACAGTGACTGTAAGAAAACTTAGGGTTTGGTTGAGAAAGAACAATAACATAGAGCTATCCAAAACAACTTTGTGGAAAATTATAAGGACATTATCTTCACTTTTAGAAAGTACAAGGGCGGTAGAAATATTCTTTGCGAGCAACCGCATTTAGGAGCCATGAGAAGCAGATACCTACGTGAAATAAGGGAAATGCGCAAAGAAAATTATGGCATAGTGTGTTTGGATGAAATGTGGATCAATGCGCACCACACAAGTGATAAGGAATGGCAATCAGTGGATGGACAGATAAAGCGATATGTGCCCAGTAGTATAGGACAGCTTTTGGTCATGGCCCATGCTGGTAATACGCATAATGGCTTACAACAGAATGCTGGGCTCGTGTTCGTATCAAAGCATACAGACAATAGGGATTATCATAATAAGATGAATGGTAATGTATTTAGAGATTGGCTCGCGAATATTGTGCTTCCATCCCTAGATAGGCCGTCATGTCCAATTATGGACAATGCATGATATCAATGTTGTTGCCCAAGAGGACAACATACCTACAGCATCGAGCACAAAGGGAGCAATAAAGATATGGCTCCGAATGGAAAACATACCATTTCCAGAAACGTATTTCTAGCTAGAATTGTTGTCCCTTGTAAAACAGACGCCAAAAAGCAAGAAATATCAAATCGACAAGTTGATAGAAGAGCATCGTCATGGGTGCTTGAGACTTCCGCCGTACCATTCTCATTTTAACCCTATAGAACTTGTGTGGGCTAAAATTAAAGGACAGGTGGCAGCTGACAATACTATATTCAAATTGTCTGACGTCAAGATACTAATCCAGTCCGCGCTATTAAATATTGATAAAAGTTACTGGAAAAATGTGAGGACCATGTGTTGAAAGAGGAAGAGGATTATTGGAGAAAGGATGGATTGAATTTTATGCAACCGAGAGCAGTCATCAACCTACTGGAATCGTCCGACACAGATTAAGGTCTGAGCAGATCGCAGACCTTAATCCACGTGCACACCAACTGGGATATTTTGCTACAAATATTCAGAAGAATTGCAGGCCCTAAACATTACAGCATCGGCATAAACAATACAACTTGTTAATGGCAACAGTTTGTATTCCACAGTGATGAATTTTCAATTCCGTGAGCCCTCAACGGTGACAAACAACTGACATTGAAAAGACAAAAAGCTCTAGATGCATCGAATACCAACCGAAGAGTAATATTGCGGTGGGAACTGACATATTGTGGTATAACAAGAAACGTGAGAAGAAACACGTTGTCAAATGAGGGGACAACACACGAACATACGAATCATTCTATAAACTTCAATGAAAAGAGGACCAACATCTTGACCGTTAAGAAGGAAGCCCACTACAGAGACATTCACAGCTATATTCGTCGTGCAAAACATGTAATCATGTTCCGTCTCAGCAGAGCAGACAATGCACCCACTCCCATACGAATCTGGATACGCCTTGTGTTTGTCATCCGAACTGGCGGGGGCATTGGCATTACTGTAAAACAAGTTTGTTAGCGAGAAATCACTAGCTTTTCATCAAAACATCAAAGAAATGTCGCCGCTTTTCATGATTTAAGTTGCTTTTGGACCTATCAAAGACATATTCCTTGGGTGGGGGTAAATATAAGACGGCAGGAAAAATTTCATAATGATAGAACAGTTTCCAAAATAATTGATCGTGAATGACGGCATTCATTTTTGGACATACTATAGTTATTTTAATTTATGTTGTGTGAATTCTGCAGTATGTACCTGACGAGATGCAGCGAAATATGCCAGGCAATAAATCGTGCAGTCTATTGTTTGTGTCTTTGTTATTCAAATTCACTACGGGAAAACATGGTTTTGAATTATGTATTTATTGCAATTCCAAAGAAATCGGGAGCCTTGGAATGTGATCAACATAGAACAATTAGTATAATGAGTCACATCACGAATATTTTGCTACGAATTATCATGCAAAGAGTGAGGAAGAAAATACAACCTGAAATAGGGGAAGAACAATGTGGGTTTGTAGAAGGAAAGAGTACAGTAAATGCTGTGTATATATTGAGAACAGTAATTGAACGTTCTATAGAAGTAAATAAAGATACACATCTTTGCTTTATTGATTACACAAAGACTTTCGATAGAGTAAGACATGTCAACATAATAGAGATACATGCAGATCTACACATTGATGGGAAAGACCTTAGACTTTTAAAAAATATATATTGGAAACAACAAGCTGCTATCAGAATTGATAATTAAGTAGGTCAATATAAGTCTATTAAGAGAGATGTAAGACAGGGACGAGTAATGTCTTCAGATCTGTTTTCCCTGTATAGTGAACATATTTTCAGGAATGTACAAGATATGAAATGAATCATCACTGTAGGAAGGAACACCAATAACATTAGATATGCAGTTGATACAGTATTGATTGCAGACAATGAACAGGATCTGCAACAATTAGATGCGATTGCTGCATACAGTGAACAACTAGGGTTAGAATTAAATTGTAAGAAGACACAGATTATGGTCGTCACTGGGAAGAAGGAAATACCACAATGTAATATACAAGTAAATGGGAATATTCTTCAACAAATGAATCGGTACAATTAACAGGGAACAGTCATAACATCTGATGGGAGATGCCTTGCAGAGATTAGAACAAGAATCGCCATGGCGAAGGTAGCCATTTGCAAGATGAAAAACATACTGACCAATAAAAAGATGTCAATTGCTACGAGAGAAAGAGTGTTGAGGGGATACATAGAGCTTGTACTTTTGTATGGGTGTGAAGCGTGGACAATGAGCAGTCAAGCTGAAAAATATCTGATGGCTGCAGAAATGTGGTTTCTGAGGAGAATGCAAAGAATACCATGAACCAACGACCAAGTCCTATAAGAAACAAATGAAAATCGTAAACTGATTAGAGAAATTTAGTCGTTGACAGTCAAAATATTTTGGACATGTTATGAGAAGAAATCAATTAGAAAACTTGGTGATACTGGTAAGATGGAGGGGAAGAGAATAAGGGGAAGACATAGAAGTAAATACCTGGATGACTTGACCATGTGGCATGGTCGAGACAGGAACACTGAGCTGATTCACGACTCTGGTGATCTAGTGAAAAGGCGAATCATGACCACCCACGCTTACCGACATGACACATCATGGATGGAAGGATGGATGTATGGAATTATTGAATGCCGAATTACCGAATTTAAGAATCAACCCCCACTGCACTCGGATCTACACCTGCTCCGATCTGTCTCCAAAAGACACGGAATTGTTCCCATAATCATGATTCAATTCCAATAGCTGTTTTAAAACAACGATCTGTCGTCTACTGTCTATGGTACCCTGCGGTAAAGCCTGGAGGTGGGGGTGGGAGGATATATATATATATATATATATATGTGTGGGGGGGGGGGGCGGTGAGCCTGAACTTTGTGGGGGGGGGGGGGGGGCGGTGAGCCTGAACTGTACCGGTCAGGGTTGTCTTTTTATCCGCGACAAAAAAAAATCACACTTTACTGAGGATTCGAACCCGGGTCTCCGTAAAGAGAACTCGGCATTCTTAGCCACTCGGCCAGCCGCTCTGGAGTTTATGTCTGTTGACTTATCTGCCTGTTGAATCATCCGCCTGTTTACTTATCTGCCTGTTTACTTATCTGTCTGTTGACTTATCTATCCGTTGATTTACCTGTTTGTTTTCTTATCTGCCTGTTTACTTATCTGCCTGTTAAGTTATCTGCTTGTTAAGTTATCTGCTTGTTTACTTTTCAGCCTGTTTACTTATCTGCCTTTAGACTTATTTGTCTGTTGACATATCTGTCTGTTGACATATCTGTCTGTTGACATATCTGTGTGTTGAATTATCTGTCTATTGACGTATCTGTCTATTAACTTTACTTATCTGTCTGTTTACTTATCTGCCTGTTTACTTATCTGTCTGTTTACTTATCTGCCTGTTCACTTATCTATCTATTGGCTTATTATGTGTTTGTTGCCTTATCTGCCTGTTTACGTTTCTGTTTGTTGACTTATCTGCGTGTTTACTTATCTGTCTGTGTAAATGTCTGTGTACATATCTTATTGTTTATGTGTTTGATTACCTATCTGTGTATGTATCTGTCTGTTTACTTATCTGCCTGGAATAGAAGAAAAAGCAGCGGCTGCAGCAGGATATAACGATATGAATGGAAACAAATAGGTATATTTAGTTCCTGCGAGAAGAAACGTACTAAACACAAACACAGTGCACATAACTTACAAGGAGATCCATCGTATACCGGAATACAGGTTAAAATCCAAAATCAGTATGTTTTTTTTTTTTTTTTGTATTTCGTTGTTTTATCTATCTGTGTTGTCCTGTCCTTGACAAAGATTCTGAGAATCGAAACGTCGGCCGTCCTGTGTGTCGTATTGTATGCATTTGTTGTGTTTTTTATTTTATTATTTCATTTCATATATTTATTGATTGTTTCTGATTTTGGATTTTCACCTGTATTCCGGTATACGATGGATCTCCTTGTAAAATATGTTCAACGTGTTTGTATTTAGCACGTTTCTTCTCGCAGGAGCTAAATATGCCTATTTGTTTCCAATTCATTATTTATCTGCCTTTTTACTTATCCGACTGTTTACTTATCCGACTGTTTACTTATCTGCCTGTTTACTTATCTGCATGTTTCCTTATCTGTCTGTTGACTTATCTGTCTGATGACTCATCCTCCTGTTTACTTATCTGTCTATTGACTTTTCTGCCTGTTTACTTATGTCTGTTGACACATCCGCCTGTTTACTTATTTGTCTGTTTTCTTTTCTGTCTGTTTACTTATCTGTCTCTTGACTTATCTGTCTGTTGACTCTTCCGCCTGTTTAACTTTCTGACTCTTGACTTATCTACATATTTACTTATCTGTCTATTGACTTTTCTGCCTATTTACTTCTCTGTCTGTGTAAATGTCTGTGCATATAGTGTAGTTAACTGGAGTCATGCAAACCGCATGCAAATTAACATTTCTAAAGCAAAACCTTGGTTAATAGGAACCAGGCAAAGACTTCACACGCTAAACTCGCAGAGAACTCTACAGCTGCACATTGGTAGCACGCCTGTAGAAAGTGTAACCGAGCACAAAAATCTAACCTTTAACTCCCGTGTTCTTGTTCTCGTTAAACAAATAGCCAAAAAAGTATACCAGCTTGCCAAAATTAAAAACTTCCTTGACGAAAACACAAGAAAGATATTCTATACTTCCCATATACAAACACATATTGATTATTGCTCCACAATCTGGGATGGATGCTCTAAATCAGTGGTTCTCAACCGGTGGTGAATTCCCCCCCCCCTCAGGGGGGAATTTTAGGGTTTCCAGGGGGGGGGGGATGAAGACCATTTCAAGATCGCGTTAATACAAGAACCGATTACTTGATATTGTTTTTTCCCTTTATACTTTACAGTTATGCACGTCTCATCCTTCTAAAATTCATTTATAAAGTAAGTAGACCCACAAATCACGTTTTATGTGGATGTCTAGACTTGTTTTAGTATATGCTAATAAATTTACCTTCCACTTTTACGTAAACTATGTAGGGGTGGGGGATTTTTAGGTAGGAAATATAAAGAGGGGGGGGGGGAATGACGTTCTGAAAATATGGTGAAGGGGGGCACGGGCCAAATTGTTGATAGGAAGGGGGGATGACGTTCTGAAAATAGGGTGAAAGGGGGCACGGGCCAAAAAAAGGTTGAGAACCACTGCTCTAAATCAATAACAAAACGCCTTTATTCACTCCAGAAAAGGGCAGTACGTTTAATTAATGGTGAAAAGCTTATCGACAATTCTAACCTACATAAACGTCTTCAGTTACTGCCACTTCACAAACGCCTACTTTTTAATAAGGCTAAACTAATTCAAAAAATCATATTTCAAAATGCTCCAAGCTATCTTTGGCCATTGTTTAAATATAACGCAAGACATAGCGAACGACTAAATATACTTCATGTCCCCAAACCTGGGATAGACTTATATAAAACAAGCTTAGCATACTCTTCCGCTCAGTTGTGGAACAATCTTCCACAAGAAATCAAAGACACCACCAATCATTATATATACATTCGCAACCTGTTTGAACACCACCTCAGTACAGACTACATTCCCCCATTAAAACAAAAAAAAGACAATAATAATGGTACATTATCTCAAACGACAACTAGCCAAAAAACATTCCCATATGTATGGCACGTTACACCTTCTGTGGGTATTTATAATGCCCACGTTAAACATAGCCTCAGTGAGTCATTTGTTATTGATTATTTTTCATGCGTTTTAATGCTTATTGTTCTGTGTGTGTATCTGTCTGTTTACTTATCTGTCTTTGTAACTGTCTGTGTACATATCTTGTTGTTTATGTGTTTGATTACCTATCTGTCTGTGTATCTGTCTGTTTACTTATCTGTCTGTGTAAATGTCTGTGTACTTATCTGTCTGTGTAAATGTCTGTGTACTAAGCTTTCTGTTTATGTGTTTGATTACCTATCTGTGTATCTGTCTGTTTACTTATCTGTTTGTGTATGTTTGTTTACATATCTTGGAGAAAGTGATAGATAATTCCTGGGACTGGATCATTCTTATTTACTTGTGTTTGTTTAACATGAAATTTTATAACTGTGTTAATGTTCTTTTCTGTAGCCAGTTAATGAATTTCGTGTTTTTGTGATCCAGGAAATGCCTAGTACGGTGGCCAGAAGAGGAATTCTGGCGTAGAATCACCCAGCCAGTGAATGAACGCATCACCCTTGCAGTCGGGTCAGGAATTCTGGCGTAGAATCACCCAGCCAGTGAATGAACACTTTATCCTTGCAGTAGGGTCTGGCACATTATCCCGGCCGGAGGACTGCAAGATAGCCAGCTCAGGCATCTGTCAATATTTCTATCTAACATCATCATGTGCTTCGTCAATACGCTTCTAAGCGGATGTAATCATCGTTGAATGGCCCCACAGCTTCCGGGAAGAAATACCAAGGCGTGGCACATAAATATTCTGGATTTGCTCAGCTGATCTCTGACGCGGGTTCAACCGGTGTTGTCCAGTACAATGGAGCTGGTTTCTTGACGTGAGGTGCATGTCCACTACATGCTGTCGTCTGTCCTCACCGACCAGCCGTTCTTCTACTTACCAGTTTAAAAAAAAAAATATTTGGGTTAGATGCCGTCTGCTGAAGTCTAGTTTTGCTGTTCATTTGTTTGTGCACTATATGTAGTAGAACTATTTGTTTGTTCCCTATATTGACTTGACCCATTTGCTGGGACAGTGTACCAAGTTGAACCAGTTGTTGGGGCACTGTATCAATTTCAGCCTTGTCCGGTCTCTCTATGTGGCGGACTAACATGGACTTCATGACGTCATCGATTCTCCGAGAAGCTAACAACAGTCTGATGGACGGCCCCTCCCTGTCCTCTCTAAAGACAGAAGAACATCTCTCAAACGACCACAGCGGTCCACAGATGTCCGCTCCCTCGGAGGGAAACTTTCAAGTGCGCCAGTACCCTCACGCCGATCATCGCCGTCCTTATGATAACAGGCACTCTGCACATGATTATGTGTTATATGGACCATCCAATCAGAAAGAAGAGGTCCCGGATTTTACCCACAATGCCACAAAATCGGGAATGCTGGCGGGCCACCGGACCCAAAGACCGCACTCATCGCCACCGGAGAACGGTGTTTCTCTGGCCCCGCGGGCCAACCCTGACCCCGACATCGGCCGCCCCACGGAGAGCGTCCCGTCTCTCTACAACAGCATCGCTGACCTCATCAGGTCGGAGTCGTCGATCCTGTCGCCGGCGAGCGGGTTTGCTGACATGGTCGACGAAGACGAGGACCATGGTTTCAGCAAATTCATGTTGCCTAGCTTTGGTTCCCAATCGTCAGCTGCCAACATCACAGACAACACAGCTATATCGTCGGACGACCTGATCTCACACTCCGGGCATTTTAGTAGCCAGACTGACCTCTTTGAATGCAATTTTCAAGTGGACAGACCCTCGGGAAAGCCAACGGTTTTCGACATGTTTGATAATCAGGATTATCTAGGTCAAGTCCTGACCCCAGGCTTGTTTGATGGCGACCAGCAGGCGGACGACGCCTACCTGCAGAACGGCGACAGGCAACACGCTGGGGGTTTGCCGCGAGCCAGTTCTTACCCCATGTTGAAGGGAGATATAGGTCTGCATGACGTGCGCTCTGTGGACAGCTCGGACATGATGTCGGACAGCGCCAGCAAGTATGACGATTCAGATTACAGCAATGCCAGCGCTGACCGCTACAGCAGCCGTTATGCCTCGCCCTCACCACATCATCTCCACCCTCCGCACAGCAACCACGCGGACAGTACGTACTCGAATCACAGACACTCCTCATCGACCCCGGCATCAGTGTCCACGCCGGTACCATCTCCATCCTCATCTTCACAGGCAGCTGGTGATGAAGCACAAATGTCTGGCCTGGATGATCAGTATCTGTCTCCGGAGGATGGCACCCAGGATCAAGGTGACCGAATCAAGGGGAAAGGCGGGCTCAAGCCCAGGGGCGCCCAGAATCTGCCGCCATGTCGCGTCTGTGGCAACACGGCTTCCGGCCTTCACTTCGGGGTCAACACTTGCGAGGCATGCAATGAATTCTTTCGACGGAGCCTGAAGCGCGGCGCTACCTACTACTGCAGCAAGAACCGCGAGTGTCAGGTGTACGGCAAGAAGCGGAACGCCTGTAGCTACTGTCGCTACCAGAGATGTGTGGAGATGGGTATGTCCAGGGACGCCATCAAAACAGGACGCTACTCGCACAAAACCAGAACAGAATACGCCATGGAGGTAGAGAAAACCAAGATTAAGGAGGTTAATCGAGTAGAGAAGGAAAGATTTGAAGCTCTCCTCGTTGATCTGGTCAAATACCACGATAAATACATTAAAGTGTCCACTCGAGTCCCGGAGGAGGAGCTCCTGAAAAACCAGAGGTCGTATTTGGAACTGTACCTGACTCAGCGTGAGCACGAGAGGAGGCACCCGCCCCTGCAGACGCCCCTGGAGAACCAGCGGCTGTTGGAGGGCTGGAAGGCGGCCAAGGAGGACTTATCGCTGACCATGCATGACGCTGAGATGACAGAGAAGTGGTTGCGGAACTACATCAACTACGCCAAAAACGTTCCTGGATTTAAGGAACTGGCCCTGTCTGATCAGGCGTCTCTCGTCAGAGGTTCCTGGTTCGAGTTCTGGTTTCTGGGCGCCTTTAGGGGGTACAACTCCACACTGCAAGTGGTGGCCTACCCGAATGGGCGCTGTTTTCACAAAGAGGAAATCATGAAAGTCTTTGGAGAAGAATACACAAACTTCTCCTTCGAGCTGGCCGACAGAATGAGGTCGCTGGACGTAACTCCTGACATACTGGTCTTGATAAAAACTGTTTGTCTAACTTTCCCGGACCGGACCACGCTGGATAACCGAGAGGCGGTCAACCGGATGCACTGGCTGATGGTGTCCTGCCTACTTCACACACTGGACAAGGTCAAGCCGGGCAACAACATCATCTTCCCTGTAGTGGTCAGCAAGTTGGTGGAGCTCAGGTCAGGACAGCTCTGGCTTCTCTGCCTCGTGTCCACTCTCTCTCTGTTCGTCTTATAGGTCATTTGTATGTCTCATATCCACTCTCTCTGTTCGTCTTATAAGTCATTTGTCTGTCTCGTGTCCACTCTCTCTGTTCGTCTTATAAGTCATTTGTATGTCTCATATCCACTCTCTCTGTTCGTCATATAAGTCATTTGTCTGTCTCGTGTCCACTCTTCATGTTCTCTTTATAGATCATTTGTCTGTCTCGTGTCCACTCTCTCTGTTCTCTTTATGGGTCATTTGTCCTGCCTCTGTCCACTCTCTCTGTCTCTTTATAGTCATTTGTCTCTTGCGCTCTGTATTATAGTTAATCTGTTCTCTGTCTTCTCTCCTCTCTTCTCCGTCTTTTGTTTGTCCCTTTAGGTCATCTGTTTGTTCTTCGTGTCCGTCTCTGTTGCCTTTATAGTTATTTGTCTCTCGTGTCCATCTCCTCTCTGCATCTCTCGTCTCTCTTTTCTCTCTCTCTCTCTCCGCTCTGTCTCTCTCTCTCTTGTCTCTCTCATGTCCGCTCTTCATAGGTAATTTGTCTGTCATGTCCCTCTCTCTGTTCCCTGTTATAGGTCATTTGTCTGTCTCGTGTCCACTCTGTATTATAGTTAATTTGTTTGTCTGTCTCGTGTCCACTCTGTATTATAGTTAATTTGTCTGTCTGTCTCGTGTCCACTCTGTATTATAGTTAATTTGTTTGTCTGTCTCATGTCCGCCCTGTATTATAGTTAATTTGTTTGTCTGTCTCGTGTCCGCTCTGTATTATCGGTGACTTAATGCACTGATGGCTATGGCAACAACCGGGGTAGATCAGAGGATGCTGTACAGACTCTTTCAGCAGTTAATAATTTCTGTCATTGAGTATGGTTTGGGGCTGCTGACAGTATCAAAAAGCCAGCTTGAATGGTTGGAGCGCATACAGAATGCTGCCATGCGGGTGATTCTGGGGTTCACATAGGGGCACACCAATTATATGAATGAGGTATATCCTGGCGCTACCAACAATGACGGATAGGTATAGGGTCCTTCAGGCCAAATGGTACATGAGAGTTGCTGCAGACAGGGATCACCCGCTGCATGCAGCCATGGATATGGTCAAGGGTCATAGACTTAAGACAAGGCAGGTCCTGGATGGCACAGGCGGAACTTTCTATACGTCAGGTGTGGGACCCAGACATCATCAATCGTGAAAAGGAGTGGTTTAAAGTACCGGCTGACAGGACGGACTGGCACAATGTAATTGTAACACTGGGTCGTGAGCTGCAGAGAATGGGCAGCGGGCCGCAGAGTTTGAGGTGCAACAGCTGATCCAGAGTAACACACATTAAGGTGACATAGTGATCTGTACTGATGGGTCAGTGGTGAGAAACAAACGGAGTGGTTGGGGTTTCATTGCGAAGGCTAATGGGCGATTCTTTAAAAAGAAGAGTCTGACATATGAGGTAACGACCTCCAGCATGAGAATGGAGGTGGAAGCAGTCACAGCGGCATTCCGTTGGTTAGAGGAGACCACTGCAACATACATTGTCTTCATCACGGACTCAAGGAGTGTGCTAAGTGAGGTGGAGAAAGGAATGTTTCGTGTGGAATGGCTCAACTCGACTTCAGAGGTCACAGATTGTGAGAATTGTATGGATTTCTTGCCCTGGCCATGCGGGAGTGCGGGGGAATGAACAGGCTGATAGGCTGGCAGGGAATGCACCTCTTGGTGGTAGATTACCTATGGACAAGGGAGAGGTCGTGCGCCTGTGGGACCAGGTGGAGAAGGTGGAGAACAGATTGAGAACCCGTATGTAGAAAGGATGATATTGTAGGGGATAGGCAGGGGTTCTGGTAGAATCTCAAAACTGAGAGGGAAGACCAGAACTTTCAATTAGATAGCGGTGGGAACGATTAGTAGTGTGACTCTTCACTAGCTGTTGAACGTGGGGATGGAGCGCGTATGGGAATGCCCTGAGTGCTGTGATGTCAGATCTTAGCTGAACTCAATAATATAAATGCATATTTCATACAAATATATATTCCATGCAAATACATAATTCGTACAAATACATAATTCATACAAATACATAATTTATAGAAATACATGGTTCGTACAAATACACAGTTCATACAAATGCATAATCCATACAAATACATAATCCATACAACCACATAATATTATAAAGAAATAATCCATACAAATACACAATTCATTCAAATATATAATTCATGCATCATCATCATCACGTGCCCTGCCGGCTGGCGTGGGCGTTCATGTCTCTCCACAGATCTCGGTCTTTGGTTTTCTGGATCAACTCTGCTGATGATATTCCTCCATGCCACCGTCTCAATCCATCCAGCATCATTTCTCTTGGTCTGCCTCTGCCACTCTTCCCCTCGATCTTTCCAGTTTTCACGATGTTCTCCAAAGCCTCTCTTCTCATCACATGACCAAAGAAAGCTGTTTGTCTCTTTCTTATTGTTTAATATAGTGTTCTAGTTTAATTAGCCTCTTTCAGGCAATCGTTGTTAATTAATCTGGCAGTCCAAGGAATTCGCAACATTCGTCTTAAAAACCACATCTCTGTTGCTTCTAAGTTCTTCCTAATTTGTTCATTTACATTCCAAGATTCGCTGCCATACAGCAAAACTGGTTCTATATAGCATTTTAGCACTCTCTTTCTTACATTCATTGATAGCGACTTATTGCATAAGATACTCTTCATTTTCTGAAATGCGGCTTTTGCCTGCCCTATTCTGCTCTTAATCTCTGTTGTACATCTTCCATCTGATGTTATAAGTGCCCCTAGGTATTTAAAATTATCCACTTGGTTGAGAATTTCCCCTTCTATTTCTATGTCACATTTTGGTGTCCCCATTTTCTTTGACATCACCATTGTTATTGTTTTCTTGATATTCAAGGAGAGTCCTTTCTGTGCACTCTCTGTTACTACAATGTCCAACAATTGTTGTAGGTCTGTTGCATTATCCGCCACCAATACTGTGTCATCTGCATAGCGTATATTGTTTATATTATATCCTCCGATTAGTATTCCTGGCTTCTCTTTGATCTCTCTCATTATTACTTCGCTATATAGGGAGAAGAGATCGGGTGACAAGACACACCCCTGTCGTACTCCTAGCTTTATCTGTTCGTAACTACCCTCTTTATTTCCCATTTTAATTGCTGCTACTTGGTTACAGTATATATTCTTTATTATTCTTAAATCTTTCCCATCAATGTTGATATCTTCCAACATTTTAATCAGCTCATCATGTTTTACTTTATCAAATGCCGTAGTAAAATTTTTTTTTTTGCATATCCTTTACAGGACATCGCTGTAAACATCAGCATCTTTCAGCTGTCTGTTGATTTCTTGGCAAGATTACGCTCAGTAGTTTGCCATTGCTTTCTGAGCGGCCGGCTCAGTATCCCGCAGTCACCAGCGGGGATCGAACCGCTCCCAGTGCTCTCCCGCTACGAGACTCTGTGTGATAAACGGGATTACGGAGAAAGTGTTGTAACCCCTCAGCCAGAGAGACCGGCTTAGTATAATCTATGAAGCATAAATATATGTCCCTCTGTTTCTCTATTGACCTTTCTATTAGTGTTCGTAATATACATATATTGTATTGTTTGTACCCTTTCCCTCCATAAAACCATACTGTTCTTCACCAATTTCCATTTTTATTTTCTTTCTTGTTCTTCTCATTATAATTCTGAGTAGAAGCTTAGTGACATGGTTTATGAGGTTAATTGTACGAAAATCTTCACATTCAATTGCTCCTGGTCTCTTTGGTATTGCTATAAATACAGATTCCAGCATATCGCTCGGTAAATATCCACTGTTGTAAATATCATTCAGCATTTTGGTTAATATATCTACCCCAAATTCTCCCAGTACATCTAATTCTTCTACTGTGATTTCATCTGGTCCAGCTGTTTTTCCTTTCTTCATATGTTTCATAGCGTCAGCGACTTCTTCTTTTAGAATAGGTGGGCCTTCTAAGTTACTTTCTTCTGTTAATTCTTCCCTTTCTCCATTATATAATTCTCTTATATACTCATTCCACCTCTTCATTATAGCACCTTCCTCCAATAATATCTTTCCTGTTTTGATTTCAAACACCCTGTATTTATTCTTATTTTTCTTCCTGTGAGCTCACTGATTTGTCTGTGCATACTTTTTTGATCTTTAATAGAATTTAATTCAATTTTTTTGCATTGCTCGTTTAACCAACTTTCTTTTGCCTTCACACATTTATCTCTTATTTCTTTATTTATCTTAGCATACTCTTGTTTGTCATTTTTATTCTGTTTCCTTTTGTCCATCAGCATTAAGATTTCTTCATTCATCCATTTGTTCTTAGCTTTTTGGCTTCTCTCCCGTAATATTTCTTTGCTAGTTTGATGAATGGAGTCCCTTAACATTTCCCATTGTTCATTTATACTCTGTATTTTAGCTATTGCATTGTACCTATTTTTCACAGTCACTCTGTATTGTTCTTGAATTTCTTTATCTACTTTCAGAACCTCTTTATTAAGTCTCAAGTTCTTAACCATTTTTCCCCTCTCTTTAATCTTACTTTTATTTGTCCACATAGTGGTACATGATCACTATTACCGTCAGCACCAGGCATTGTCTTTACATTAATTAATGCATTTCTAAATCTTTTATTAATAAGTATGTAGTCAATTTGGTTGCGTATTTTCATATCAGGGCTTTTCCATGTGTATAGTCGTCTTTTATGGTGTTTAAACCATGTGTTTCCAATTATCATATCATTAATATTTGCCCATTCTATTAGTTTCTCTCCTCGTTCATTTCTTGTACCTAAACCGTAATTCCCCACTATATCCTCTATTTTTCCCTTTCCTACTTTTGCATTAAAATCTCCCAGTATTATTTTTATTTCTTGTGATCCAATTTGAGCTATTGCCATTTCTATTTCATCGTAAAAGTGTTGTATTTCTTCATCACTACTGCTTGTTGTTGGTGCATATACTTGTATAATATTTATATCTATTGGTTTGCCTTTGATTTTGACCATTATAACTCTATCTGAAATACACCAGTATCCATTCATAGATTTGGCTGTTTTTTCATCAAATATTATTCCTACACCTTTTTCATGTGTGTCCCCTCCAGAATAAATTATTGTGTGTTTGTCGGTTATAATTTTGCCAGATCCCTTCCATCTCATCTCACTTATGCCTAGTATATTCATTTTCATGTTTTCCATTTCTCTTAGAACATTGTTTAACTTTCCTAGCTCATTTAATGTCCTAACATTCCATGTTCCTACTCTAAATTTATTTAGTTTAGTTATAGTTTTAGTTTTGCCATCAGTAGCTGGATGACGGTCTGGTGTCACCTGTGGCTCATGACTGTCCCTACCGGACGAGGATGTCCTAAGACAGCCATTAACGTCGTTCACTATTTCTGAAATGTGTGTCGCCATGAAATCTTGGGAAGATAATGTGGTGGTTTCCCCTTGCCTTCCACTTTGACATGGTGGTCTTTTAACTCTGCCTTTGACAGCCATTTCCGACTGTCAGGACAAGTGAGTGCCCTGCTCTGCTCAGCTGCAGAGTTGTCCACTTATTCCGGTGGATACTCGGTCCCCAGAGCTGTGTTAGCCACACCGTGGTGTGTTTCCATCCTCTACCGCGGGGAGGTGCAGTTGGGATTTTACCTTCCTAAAGTTATGGTCTATGACCAAAACTCTCCTGTACTTTTAGAAGACATAATTCATGCAACCAAACAATAATATAAATAAAATAAAATATATAATTCATACAAATACATAATTTATAGAAATACATAATTCATACAAATACATAATTTATCATCATGCGTCGTGCCGGTAAGCGTGGGCGGTCATATTTTGCCATTTCACTCGATCACCAGAGTCGTGGATCAGTTCAGTGTTCTTGTCTCGACGATGCCACGTGGCCATGCTATCCAGGTATTTACTTCTCTGTCTTTCCCTTGTTCTCTTCCCCTCGATCTTGCCAGTTGTCACCATGTTCTAAAATGTATTTCTTCTCATAAATTGACCATAAAATGATGACTGACTACGTCTAATTTCTCTAATCAGTTTACTGTTTTCGTTTGTGTTTTTTGTGGAGGACTTTTGTGTTGGCATTCTGACGGCGGCATTATGTACAGTGAAATGCTTTTAAATCTCTCTACGGTTGTTTGTAGCGTGAACTGCGTGTTCGAAATAATGGCAGCCAGCTTTGTTGCAGAACTGACTGGTTTGCCTTATGTAGTAATGCGTGGCTGCTGGTTTTATTGTAACTGCCGCTTCCATCGACGATGAACTTATTTCTCGTGGAGGACTTTTGTGTTGACATTCTGGCAGCGGCATTATGCTGTGTACCTGTGCGGGTTGTTGGCTTGACGAGACTCCTGTCTGTTCCACTTTTCACATGGGGCAGTGAGGAGCATTTTGTGTGAAATTCACTGGCACAGAAACGGAGCATGATGGGAACGATTCGTTGCCGTGAAGTTAGAACCACGTCTAATGACTAATGACGGATGTGTTTCTTGTAGGACTTGGTCATTGGTCTTTCTGTCTGTCCATGGTATTCTTTGCATTTTCTTCAGAAACCACAATTCCACAGCCTTCAGATGTTTCTCAGCTTGTCTGCTCATTGTCGACGCTTCACATCCATAGAAAAGCACATAATTTATACAAATACATAATTCATACAAATACATAATTCATACAAATACATAATTCATACAACTATATGCCGGTCTCCTTGGCCTAGGAGTTTTTCGTCTTTCTCCGTATTCCCGTATACCCTTGTGAGTAACGTGACGTGCGCGAGAATCGATAGTGGTTCTCACCACGTCCGTAACTTACGGGGTATGTGAGTCGGTTACTCAGAAAGCAATGGCAAACTACTGAGCGTAATCTTGCCAAGAAATCAACAATCAGCTGAAAGATGCTGATGTTGACAGCGATGTCGTGTAAAAGATATGCGAACAAAAAAATATACATATATATATATATATATATAATAATATAAATACATAATTTATACAAATGCATAATCTATACAAATACATAATTCATACAAATACATAATTCATACAAATATAAAATGTATGTAAATCTATATATATAAAACAAAGTGTATGTATGTAAATATGTATGTCCTTTATTTTTTCGCTAACGGCCCATCCGATAGAGATGAAATTTTCTACACGTCTTCCTTTCATTCCAGAGCTGCCAACTGTGATATTGTTTTAGTGTGAAATCGCCTGCTTACTCAGTATTATTTCATTTTTCATTAAAACTTATATATAGCGAAGGGATTTAACTCTAGAAAAAGTTATTTCAAGGGGCATAACTTTTAATAACATTGTTGTATAACTTATAGTCATATTGTTGTATCGTTTTCAAAGATTTATAAACTCTGTCTATAGTTATTTACCGGCATATGAGTTATAATAAATAATGATACAATCTTTAAGGCATTTTCAAAGTTTACATAAAAATAATGCATAATGCATAACATTGTAACTCATCTTTCTATACTTAAGAAGTTATCTAAAAGATGTTGAACAATATCATCGCATCTTTAGTGTTTTCCGCCATCATATCGACACGATTCGCTTGACAGCACTTCTCAGCGCTATCAAGCCAAGACGCCTTACACATTTCAAGCAGCCTGATACGGGGGGAAAATGGCACGTCGTAATAGCACAAAGAAACAAGCAGCTTCCAAGATGCATAGTGAGAAAACCGACCAGACTATCAAGAAGACGAACCTGCCTTTGGAGAGTCTGCATGCAAGCTGTAATAAAGTATCTGAACCTACAGTCAATGAAACTACCAATAAGAAGAGCGACGACTACCCACAGACGAACACAAAAACTTGTGAGAGGAAGGAGGACCAAGACACCAGAATCAGAAACACTGATTCAAACACAGTCAGATGGGTGGTCAAGCGGCTAAAAATTGAGCTTACTGATCAACAAATACAGAAGCAGCTGCAGGAAGAAAATCTTCACGTCAACATTTTGAAGGCAGAGCGGATTCTTACCTACTCAGAATTAAATGAGATGCTCCACACCAGGGACTGGGCGAACCCGGACCGGGTCAGGCAGACAGACAGACAGACAGACAGACAGATAGATATATAGATAGATAGATAGATAGATAGATAGATAGATAGATAGATAGATAGATAGACAAACAGACAGGGAGGGAGGGAGGGATAGACGGAGGGACAGACAGAGGGATGGGTCTATTAGACAGACTGAGATAGATAGATAGACAAACAGACAGACAGACAGATAGTCGGTAACGGGAACGAGAACTTATATGACTACTTATATGAATTAAATGAGATGCGAAAAATTTCCGGTTTCAAGATGGCGACGGACGGTCGTGTTGTTTTGTGTTCGTTAACTTTTTCGCGTAAGGGATGGATTTATTCATTTCTTGCGTGTAATTGGTGTGCCAGGATGTAAAACCAGGAGTTTCTACTCAAGATCTGCGCGGGTGCTACGGAGTTCGTGCATCGAGCGAAGCCATCCTTGAGTGAATTTTCAGCAGCGTGTGTGGTTCTCAATCAAAAGTCTGTGTTTACGTTTTTTCAACATGGCGGAACAACGTGTGTTTTCCGAACGATCAGCAGTCAACATACCGAAGCGGCGTGGTAGCCGCGCAGGGAAAAAGAAGCCAGGTAAGCGCGGTGGCTTGAGACGTTTTAGACTCAAGTGTCACCGTCTAGGACTCAGGAACATCCGTATTCTATATTGGAACTGTGCCAGTGTAAAACAACGGGGCTCTATTTTAGAAACCCTAGTTTACAGGAACGACATTGTAGCACTCCAGGAGACGAGACTGGGCGATCAGCTACTCCGAATTGCCGGCTTCAAATGTTTCTATAACAGACGACATCTGGGAACGGCGATTCTCGTTCGCGACAGCATGGTGGCGTCAGAGCTAGACATGTCCAGTTGGAACAGTGACGATATACAAATACAGGCGTTGAGAGTTCATTCCAGTATACCATTCGTGTTGGTTAATGTTTATGCCCGCAATGCGAGTGTGGACGCCCAGAAGTGGCAGTGCTTAAGTGGCATATTAGGCCACGAGAGAAATGTTATTTTCTGTGGTGACTTCAACGCTAAAGGCAGATCATGGGGAAACACTTCCTCCAATACACAAGGGGAGGAGCTCGAGACTGCACTGGAAACCATCGACCTGGTTTGTATCAACAGTGGCTGTGTCACCAGGACAGCAAGCCGTCCAGGCGATGAGGACAGTGCTATTGATCTGGCGCTAGTTTCACCTTCACTCACTACAGTGTGTAGATGGGGTGTCCTAGGACACCATGGCAGCGACCACCACCCATGCAGCATATTGGTGGAGAAAGGCAGAACCAGGCAGCACAAGCTAAAGGTAAAGACGTTCCAGTATGACAGTACAGGGCAAGATGTGGTGAGTAAAATAAGACGTGACAAGCGCAGAACGTTTCAGGGCAGGAAGAAAAGGAAAAAAAGCTGGGAGCAGCCACCGTGGTGGAGTTTCGAGGTGGAGAAGGCTTGGGTGGATAAGCGTAGTGCTGTAAGGAGATGGCAAAATGCCAAGAAGAACAGAGCTGGTCATCCTAGTCCCTGCTTGCACTTAGAAAGAGAGATGCACACAAAAGTAAGCTATTTCAAAAAACTGGTCACGGTGGTTAAAAGCGAAAAATGGGCAGAGGTGTGTCAAAGAGTAAGCACAGACAAGTCACTGAAATTGTTCTGGCGACTACATAAAAGCATGAGTGGTGTAGTCAAGAATAAGAGCATTTCTGACTTCCAAGGTGCTGACCTCATCTGGCAGAGGACTGACGAGGACAAGGGCAAAGCCCTCTTTGAACGCTACCTTGAGCAGAGCAACCAGACAGACATGGGAGGCCGGAATCTGGCCAAGGAGGTCACCTCAGACAGATGCAAGGCCCAGAACACTTCGGATGAAGACACAGTGACAGTGAAAGAAATCAAGGCTGTGCTTCGACGATCAAAAAACAGTGCTCCAGGTCCTGATGGCATAAGATACGACGACATAAATAGGTGTACCGACAATGAGCTAGAGAAACTAGCAGACATGTACAACAACAGTATAGGGAGTGCTAGCATCAAGGAGGAATGGTTACACAGCTATCTGATTCCCTTGCCGAAGCCTGACAAAGACCACAAGAAAATTCAGGGATATCGAATTATAACCATGCAGAATACAATAGGCAAGCTGCTGGAGAAGGTAATTGCCAGGAAAATATCAAGCCAACTAGAGAGGCAAGGTGTTTTCCCACCTACCCTGGGTGGGTACCGTCCAAAAAGAGAAACCTGGACCAATGCAGCAGTCTTTGCCCACGATGTCTATGAAGGTTTCCACTCAGGCACTGAAACCGTTGCTGCAGCGATTGATCTTGAGGACGCATACAACAGAGTACCACTGGATTTTTTAATGTTTCAGCTTCTTGAACTAAACGTAAGTCCATTCCTCCTTAGTTGGATCGCTGCAGCTCTCTTCCAACGGAAAGTAGTTTTTAGATGTGGCAGTTGGACTTCGGAACCAACAACAATATATCCTGGCCTACCACAGGGATCACCATTATCTCCGGTACTGTTCAACGCCTACACAGTGAGAATCACCAGTGAGCAGATCACTGGACCTGGCAGGACATTGTCATATGCCGATGATGTTTTAGTGTATCGTCAGGGTAAGGATAGAGAGGAGGTTGCTGTGGAACTACAAACCGAACTCAATCGCATAAGTACTTGGTGTGATGAAGCTGGGGCAATGGTCAACCCAACAAAGGCAACAGTGACTTGGTTCTCGTTGAATAATCATATTGTCAACAATCCAACACCAACTGTAATGCTGTGTTCAGAGACGGTGGAAAGAACGCAGGCAATGAATTACCTGGGGATACGGTTTGATCGAAGCCTTGCTTATAATGTGCACATAGACCAGGTGATAACAAAGGCCAAGCGGGGTTTGGCAGCGATGCGGGTGATGGCGGCAGCAAACTGTGAGCAGCGCCATCTATGTCTTCTGTACGAGGGGCTGGTCATGTCTGTTTTGGAGTATGCAATGGCAATCCTGACTGTCAGCCATAAGCAGATAGAAAGGATGGAAAGGATACAGAATGAAGCTATGCGCATTATTCTTGGATGTACAAGAGATACAGCATGCAGGGCGATGCGCTACCTTCTTGATTTTCCAACCATTGAAGAGAGAATGCAAGTTTGCAGGGCACGTGCCTACCTCAGAATTAACGCAAACACACAGCATCCACTGCATAGTGAAATTAGGAAGGTGAAGGGCAGCAGGTTAAAAAGAGGACGGTCGTGGATGGGTCAAGCCGAGGACATTCTTCAACAGGTGTGTTCACTTGAGGACTTAGAACCTGGCGAGGAGTGGGTGCAAGTGCCAACAGACTTCTGCACATCCTTTTCAGTTTGCATCCAACTAGATAGAAAATGCAGACAAGAAAATCCGGCTGCTGTTGAGGCTGAAGTACAAGCGTTGATTTTCGAGAATTCGCTAGACAGTGACGCGGTCATCTACACAGATGGGTCGGTCGTCCGACATGTGAGAAGCTCATGGGCCTTTACAGCTCGGGCCGGAGGGAGAATTGTGAAGGAGGACTCTGGTGCTTTCACTGAAACCACAAGTAGCCTGACCATGGAAGTCATGGCAGTAAGTAAAGCAATAACATGGCTCGAGACACAGACATTCACTAGGGCTTGTTTCCTTAGCGACTCAATGAACATGATCAAGAGGATAGAGGAGGGGTCGATCCGAAGAGAATGGTTGCTGCCTCTGAAGCGGTCTCGGCTGGCAAAGATTAGTTTCATCTTCGTGCCAGGGCATGCGGGAGTACAAGGAAATGAGCGGGCTGACAAGCTCGCAGGTGAGGCTACTGTTGAGGGCGGACGCGCCATGGACCAGGCTGACATTCTGAATGCTCTACGAGAAGTGAGACTTTTGCAAGAACCAAGTGATGACTGTGAATCTACAACAATGGCCAGACTGCGAGAGCAGCAAATTAAAAGAGGGGTGGCCAAACAAGAACACTACGCAGGAAGCCAAAGAAGATTGATAAACCAACACAGAACTGGCGTCGTTAGCCGCTACACGCTGCGGGATTTGCTGAGGAGGGGATCCGAGCACTTATGGACTGAATGGTCCGATGTGCAACGAGGATGATCTGTCGACTAACTAACTAACTAACAAATGAGATGCTCCCCATCAGGGGCTGGTCGAAGCCGGGCCGGATCAGACAGATAGACAGACAGACAGACAGATAGATAGTCGGGAACGGGAACGGGAACTTATATGACTACTTATATGAATTAAATGAGATGCTCCACACCAGGAGCTGGGCGATGCCGGACCGGGTCAGACAGACAGACAGACAGACAGACAGATAGTCGGTAACGGGAACGGGAACTTATATGACTACATATATGAATTAAATGAGATGCTCCCCACCAAAGGACTGGGCGAAGCCGGGTCGGGTCAGACAGACAGACAGACAGACAGACAGACAGACAGACAGACAGACAGTCGGTAACGGGAACGGGAACTTATATGACTACTTATATGAATTAAATGAGATGCTTCCCACCAAGGACTGGGCGAAGCCGGGCCGGGTCAGCTAGTACATAATAATATAGATGCATAATTGACTGATGTTGTTGAACTTAAAGTTACAGACAGATAGTTTAACTGCTGTTGTTAAACCGACAATCACACATAAGCTGTGTATGATGTGGTTAAACATGAATGTACAAATAAACAGTGTATTGATATTGTTAGACATAAAATTAAAGATAAACAATTTATTGATGTTGTCAAACCTGATGTAACACATAGTATATTAATGACGTTAAAACTGAAGTTACAGGTAAATTATTAGTGCGGTTAAAGCAAAGTTACAGATAATGTGTTAATGATGATAAACCTCATCCTACAGATAGTGAATTGATGTCGCTAAACCTAAAGTTACAGATGATTTATTAATGATATGAAACCTGAAGTTACAAACAGTTCATTAATGAGGTCAAATCTAAAGTTAGAAATGGTTTAGTTATGACATCAAACCAAAGTTACATATACTGTAGTGAGTTAATGTGGCTAAACCTGGAGTTACAGGGCA
>JACEFZ010003158.1:0-51607 GCA_014155875.1 Cepaea nemoralis
CTTTTTGCGTTTTCCAAAAGGTTTTTGTGTGAAACTTAAAAACCCCCCCTTGGCAATTAAAAATTTGTTTTCTCCCCTTTTCGTTTTTTTCCCCTTTTTTTCCCTTTGTTTTTTATTTTGCCTTTTCCCCATTTTTAACCCCAAACCGTTAGGCGGCTACTTGCTCTCAATGTGCATTATCAATGTTTGTATCAATCACGCCCCGATTACACACATCCTTGCATCTTGGTAGTGGCCGACCCTGAAATCACTTAACCATCAATAATTCACCAATCAAAATGTTCTTAAGTATTCTACCATCATCTATCATCCTAACGTGTCCTATTCATCTAAGTCTACGAAGACTGAGCATGGAAGAAACCGTCACGCAACCTGATTTTTCCAATACTTTAGTATTTGTGATTTTGTCTTGCCGCTTAATACCAATTACTCTTCGCAGACATAGCACTATTAAAGCTGTTTAAACGTGTATCTTGGTGTGAGCAAGTTGTCCAGGCTTCACTGCCATAACGAAGAGTACTAAGGACGCAGGCTTGATAGACAAGGACTTTTGTTTTGGCAGTAAGCTTCCTGCTCTCCAAGACTCTTTTTGTTAACCTGTTTATTTTTGTTGAAGCCTTAACAATCATGATGTTGATTTCCTGATCTAGGGATAATTTGCTATATACCTCTGGTCCTAAATGTGTAAAATAGTCTACTATCTCCAGTTCGGAGTCGTCAATAAAGATTGATGGTACCCCATGTGCACCTTACGACATAATCCGTGTGTTCTTTTTGCTAATAGTTAAACCACATTCAGAACAAGCATTGGAGAATGTAGATAATATAAGTTGTAATTCTTCCTCAGTGTTTTTCAGTACCCACCTACTTTTAGTCTGGCTTTCAATCTCTGAGCATTGTAGAGGCCACCCTCTGAGCCTGAGTGAATGTATGTACCACCGTTCTGATTACGAAAGGAATATTTCAGTAGAGATGAAAAGTATATTCCAAAGAGGATGGGAGCTAGTACACAACCTTGCCTTAACTCCACTCTTGATTTCAAACTATTCAGAAGTTGCACCATCAACGTTGATTATACCCTTCATGCCTGTGTGGAACGATTCCACAAAGGACAAAAGAGTTGGTGGGCAGCCATTTTTTTAGTGCCTTGAACTGACCAAATCAAATGCCTTTGTGAGGTCTATGAAGGCAATAAACAGTGGTTAATTCTGTTCAGGTTTTTTTTCTTGCATTTGTCGCAATGAGAATATCATATCAATGGTAGACCGGTTCTGTCGGAAGCCACACTGTGATTCCTGGTAGACTTCCCTACAATACATTTAAGTGAGATATCCCTATAGTTTTTGCAGTCGCTCCAGTCGCCCTTGTTCTTGTACAGTGTTATGATGTTTGATTCTTTGAAATCCTGCGGGACTTGTCCTTTTCGCCAGCATAGCTCTATTAGCTGGTGGATCTGTAGAGTGAGTGTGTATTGCCCACTCCTGATAACCTCTATTGGAATCCCATCCTTATCTGGAGTCTTGCCAGATGCAAGTTCATTATTAGCACACTTAAATTCTATTATGGTGGGAAGTGTGTCCAGGTGGTCAAGAGTTAGCAAGGCCTCTATGGAGTTGAGGCCATCATCCGCTAGTTTGGTTCATTTGTGTAAAGCTCCAAAAATGTTATGTACCCATCTATCCATCTGCTGTTTCTCATCAATGATGATTTCTCCAGTCAAGGTTTTCAGTGGTGCATTTCTTTTGATCATTATACTACAGGCCTTATTTATCCCTTCATAGATGCTTTTGATCTTTCCTTTATCACTCGCATCTTGAATGTACTCGAATAACTTGATCCAATAGTCGTTTGCACTTGCAAATCCTTCCTAGCTTACTTCAGCTCACTGTGAGTTTTTTACATTGTTTCTTAGCAGCGCTATCTTCTTTCTATCAATCAATGGTTGCAGTGTCTGGCTGTTTGCCACAAACCAGTCGTGACTCGTATGATTCACAGCGTCATAGACACCAATCCCAGTTTTATAAAGAGTTTCTTAAAGTTGAAGCCCATTTTAATAATTTCCAATAGTGAATCCTTCACTGCAAAACCCACCCCATGTTTTCTGTATACTTCCTGCCCTCTACCTTTCCAAAGATAAGGTGTAAGTTTTCCCTGGGTGACCCTTCTTCAGCGAGGCTGGTCTTCAGCAGGACAGCAATATCAATGTTAAAGCGATTGAGTTCTGCATCAATCATACCGTTTTTCTCACATCGTCAATATTAGTCAGGTCAGTGGAAAATCCTGTGTCTTACGTTCCATGCTGCAAGCCGTAGCTTGAGGTTTCTATTTTTATTTTATAGCTAATACCTGGTGCGTTGGTTTTACAGCCTGCTATTCAGAGTTTTTTTCCTAGCCCCAAGCACAAATTGAAGCAGGCCGGCGTTTGGAGGATCCGCACCCAATTTACCTGGGTCTGCCTAGCTTAAGGTGGGCGGTAGCTGATCAGTGACACCTGTAGGTGTATCCCCCCGTCAGAGGCAACCCAGTGGCGCTCCATGTCTACGCCATCTGACAATGACTTATAACCGGTAACTGCTACCTCTCGCTTTGTTTCCGAGACCTAGTTAAGACCAGAGATGGAGTTATACCTCTCCATAGGACAAAGCCTGAGCTAAAATATAGAAATGATGTGTTGCCCATGAAACATGCTCTCTCTCTCTCTCTCTCTCTCTCTCTCTCTCTCTCTCTCTCTCTCTCTTTCTCTCTCTCTCTCTCTCTCTCTCTCTCTCTCCCTCTCTCTTGGCCTGCCCAGTTCACTACAGAGGAAAGTAAACATCAATACATCTGGAACAAGACAAGCTGCAGAAGCTGCCGGATCAGCTAAGAAATGCATTAACTATCCGCCTGTCGGAGCTACAATCATAAACCAGCTGCCAACCAAGGCTTAGGGCCTGGTTTGCCCCGCCATGACATGTTGTCTTTAGGTTGCATTTCTTTGCACCGGGGTAAGACACGTATCTTCCTAATTGCACTCCTCCGCCCGAAGCTATTGGCACAATATGGGATGTCGGATTGGGTAGGTGCCGCCCAACATTCGGCGCTAACATAAAGCAGGTAGTACCGTCTTCTTTCATACTGTAGCTCAGCCAGGTATGAGAGCTCATATCTGAGCGACAGTTACATACTTCTACGACCTGATTTTAGCACAGAGAAACCTTGTCAGCGCTATCTAAACTTATGCATGGCAACTCTAGCGACATGGCTGTGCAGTTTCCTCAACGGATTATAAAAACAGGCAATACGTCGGGATGTTCGTTCATACAATAAGAGTTCCTCCACAAACCACACCTCGTGTATTAATGTCATTTAGTTATATGGGACATTGACTAGCGGAATAACGGAGGCTATCATTACCACTTTGTAAGCAGTCCAGACAAGGAACTTGTTCAGATAGCCGGTACTAACTTGACGTTCAGTGACATAAAATTAACAAAGGGGAGGGGAAAGAGAGCCACATCTGTCGTATCTGACGCTCAATGCTAAAACATTGACTGCAGGCAGAACAGAGTCCAGGTTCTCCCAACATGTTATTCAATGACACAATATGGATAGCGGAGAAAAGACACACAGCTTTTCCTAATCTAAAACTCAGTGGTACTTTATGGACAGCGGAAGGTGGAAGGGAGATATCCACTACTGAAACTAAAGCTCAAATTCACAATAGTAGCTGCAAACATAGGAAGAACAGATACGTTATCGTAACATGTGGCACTCAATTGCGAAACGTCGGTTAGAAACTAAGGAAAGACAGACAACTCTTCCTCCCTGGCTTCAATGAGATAGCAAGAACAAAGAGCAGATGAAGGACATATTACTCTTTTCATCTTACGCTCACATTCAAACCAGAAATAACGGACAGGAGGAAGATCATCTTTGCTATACTTAACTCACCACATGTCAGTCACATCGTGTTGTAGTCACTTCGTGCTGTAGTCACGTCGTGTCGTAGTCACGTCGTGTATCGGTCACGTCGTGTTCCAGTCAAGTTGTGATTCGGTCACGTCATGGTGCAGATAGGTGGTGGTGTGTGTTGATGTTAATCCAATAACGTGCTTACCTTGTTGAGTCCCCCACATTTTGACGAACACTACAATACAGAGCAGCATGATAGTTGTCGGTATGTTGTCATACATCTCAGTCACTCAACACTGGGAACTATGGGGAAAACAGACACATAACCAATTATGATCATGTTTTAATATAATCATTTATATGTACACACACGTCACACCGGCACATATACAACCCAAGTATATATATATATATATATATATATATATATATATATATATATATATTATATATATATATATATATACACACACACACACACACACACACACACACACACACACACACACACACACACACACACACACACAGAATCACAGAATGTTTCTTGCATTTGTCGCAATGAGACTATCATAAAAATTGTAGATCGGTTCTGTTGAAAGCCACACTGTGTTTCAGGGTAGACTTGCTCTCCCAGGACTTGAAGTCTGCGCAGACTTCCGGTCCCAACATGGCGGTTAGGCATGGAACCGTTAAGAACTATGATGTGTTTATGCTTGTGCCTACGGTTTGCAATCGCATTTTCTTCATGATGGACTGGTAATACATGGTTCCGTCGCCCTTCTACTGATTGAGTGCGTGGGCGACACTGCGAGCTGTGAATTTCGCGTGGAATGCTTCTACATCTGTCTGCTGTTGTTTGCACAGTCAACTGTATGTTCGGAACAATGGCCGGCTATCGCTGAATTGACTGGTTTGCTTTATCGGGTCGCAAGTGCATTTTTCAGGAGACTCTTGGTGCTACGGAGTTCGTGCTTTGTGCGGCGTTTTCAGCGGGTCGGCCTTCGGGTCAATGAAATCTTTCTGGTGACTGCCGATTCCATCGACGATGAACTGCCTTCTTCATTGAGGACTTTTGTGTTGGCATTCTGGCGGCGGCATTATGTATAGTGTATTTGTGCGGCTGATGGCTTGCTTGGTTCCACTTTTCACATTGGGCAGTGAGGAGCATTTTGTGTGATATTCACTGGCATAGGAACGGAGCATGATGGGGACGATCCGTTGCCGTGAAGTTGGAACTTCTACTAACTAACTAACTAGCTTGAAGTCTGCGCAGAACACTTCTGGCAAATACTATCCCAACAATACACAGAAGTGAGGTAACCCTATAGTTGTTACAGTCGCTCCGATCTCCCTTGTTCTTGTACAGCGTTATGATGTTTGAATCTTTGAAATCCTGTGGGACTTGTCCTTCTCGCCAGCATAGTTGTATTAGCTGGTGGATCTGTAGAGTGAGTGTGTCTTGCCCACTCCTGATATCCTCTATCGGAATCACATCCTTACCTGGAGCCTTGCCAGTTGCAAGTTTATTACTGTCATTTACTGCCAATATAATACCTTGCGGTGTATGGCAGAGGGGTCTTTGAGCCTGAGGAATTAAGGCCGCCTGGCTAGTGCAGTCGCCACGAACAGTGCAGGTTAGGATTTTCTTTTTGCCCCCGACAGAAAAAAAATCCCACACCTTACCGAGGGATCGAACCCGGGTCTCACGAAGGAGAGTCCAGCGTTTTAGCCACTCGGCCAGCCGCTCCTCCTTAGCACACGTAAATTCTGTTATGATGGGAAGTGTGTCCAGGTGGTCAAGAGTTGACAGGGCCTCTGTGGTGTTGAGGGCATCATCCGCAAATGTGTGTGGGTGTGTGTATGTGTGTGTGTGTATGTGTGTGTGTGTGTTGCGGGGTTGGGGGGGGGGGGGGGGTGTGACATGCCGAATCAATGATCCATGTAGTTTCATGCCTGCTCCAAGCCTACAGTTGTTCATTCTTCCTTCACCTTTCTCCTTGTGGAGCAGCTAAAGTAGAAGTAAGTTTTTCCAGGCCTTACAAATGCACTGACTAGGTGCACAAAACCAGCTCCTATTGCTGCAATTTTCTGCAAAAATCATTTCCTGTCTCTTGGGCTGGCCGGTAATTAAGTCAATAATGTTTCATGAATGCGAGTTGTCAAGCATATATTGCTTATCTAAATGTTTCCATAACCTGCAGTTCACCAGTTTCTCCAATAGCATCTTTATTTGAAAAGGCAGGTGACATACAATTTCACTCATAACGCTGATTATTGTCCAACTTTCTAACAGGAATGTCGATAGTTTACGACGTCGATTGTAACGTTTTCGTGGGCTTCAAATCCGATAAACGATTATTATTAGCGTATTTGTTCCTAGACATTTTAGACTTCAATTTCTACTTCTCTGATTTGTTTACGGCTACTCTTGCTTCTATACCTGTACAAAATGGCCTTTAGAGGTCTGTCTTCTGGTGCTTTGACATGTTCTGTGTGTGTATGTGTGTGTGTGTGTGTGTGCGCGAGTGTAAGTGTGTGTGTAAGTGTGTGTATGTGTGTGTGTGTTCGCATGTGTATGTGTTTGTGTGACCTCTAAGGTATGTAAGTGTGTGTGTATCTGTGTGTATTCGCATGTGTATGTGTGATCTCTAAGGCATGTAAGTGTTTGTGTGTTATCGAACTCTCCTCCATTAGAAGTTTACACTCATGTATGACGCGGCGTTCACTTTGAGATGGCTGGTTTTCCCCTCGATGACTGTTCTGCAATATCGCTTCTTTGTTCAACATTGATTGCTTTAGTAACATAGCACACCTTGTTGGGATCCTTGCTGTCAACATTGGTTATTTTAGTCACGTCTCACACCTAGAACGGGTCCTTGAGGTTTATCATTGACAGTTTTAGTGACGTTTCACCTTGATCGGGTCCTTGAAGTTCATCATTGACAGTTTTAGTCCTTGTTCAAATGTGAACCTGGGGATCTCTACTAGGAAGTGGTCAAGCCATGTGTCCGTATGATCTTTCCTCGGAGTGCTTAGTATCGACCACATCGTCACTCCTGCAGCACCATTATCTCCAAGCCGTGATGATCATTCAGTTCTTCTGCATTATACACAGGATTCCAAAGTTCCCAGACCACATCTGCCAATACACTACCCAGCGGTGCAGACCCAGCCAATCTGTCTGCCTGCTAGTTTACCACCACACCAGCATGTCCTGGGGCAAATATCCAACACATACTATCTAATTGTCATTTTTTTTAAATGGAAGCCTGCCACTCTGCCCATATCATATCTGTCCGTCATCATACTTTCTGAATCCATTACAATCACGACCTGCGTGCGCATGTTTCTGACTGTGAATACACGTCCACTAGCATGTTGATCACGTAGTCCAAATCCTCAGTCCACGCATCCATCGACCCAGTATTCTGCATTTCCTTACATTTTATATACTTTTACAGACCCCCCCCCCCCACACACACACACACATACACACATACACACACGCACGCACACACACACATACATACACAAACACTTACTGTCTACTATGCCTTTTGGCACACAGTAATTGGTCAGCCGGAGGGCACTGAGTCTCTCCAAAGTCGTTAGTAAATGCAGTGTTTTTATGTTTACAGTAATTATAACAAACGCCCAGGAATCAATTCTGTGGACACACATGTATTCTGCAAATTGTTGGATTTGGAATGTTGAAAGGAAGTGGTTACCTTGCTATTATTTGGTCCTTTTGGTTGGAGAATACACTCTGAATGACGTCATAAGAAAACAACTTCATAATTAATTTATTTTCTAATGAATCATCATCATCATCATCATCATCATCATCATCATCATCATCATCATCATCATCATTATCATTAAGTGGCCTGCCAGCTGGTGTTGGCGTTCATGGCTCTCCACAGATCTCAGTCATTGGTGTTCTGGATCAACTCTGTTGATGATATTCCTCCATGCCACCATCTCAATCCGTCCAGCATCATTTCTCTTGGTCTGCCTCTGCCTCTCTCCCCCTCGATCTTTCCAGTTGTCATGATGTTCTCAAATGTCTCTCTTCTCATCAAATGACCAACAACAAAAATAATTAATAAAGCTGTTTGTATTTGTCTTGTTGTATATAATGTTCTCGTTTCATTAGCCTCTTTCAGGCAAATCGTTGTTATTTACTCTGGCAGACCAAGGAATTCGCAACATTCGTCTCACAAACCACATCTCTGTTGCTTCTAACCTCTTCCCAATTTGTTCACTTACATTCCAAGATTCGCTGCCATACAGTAAAACTGGTTCTATATATAATTTCAGCACTCTCTTATATTCATTGATAGTGACTTATTGCATCAGATACTCTTCATTTTTCTGAAATTCGGCTTTTGCCTGCCCTATACTGCTCTTAATCTCTGTTGTACATCTTCCATCTAATGTTATAAGTGCCCCTAGGTATTTAAAATTGTCCACTTGGTTAAGAATTTCACCTTCAATTTCCATGTCACATTGTGGTGTCACCATTTTCTTCGATATCACCATTGTAACTGTTTTCTTAATATTCAAGGAGAGTCCTTTCTGTGCACATTCTGTTACTACAATGTTTAACAATTGGTGTAGGTCTGTAGCATTATCCGCCACCAATATTGTGTCATCAGCATAGCATATATTGTTTATATTATAATCTCCGATTACTATTCCTAGCTTTTCTTTGATCTCTCTCATTATTACTTCGCTATAGAGGGAGAAGAGATCCGGTGACAAAACTCATCCCTGTCGTACTCCTAGCTTTATCTGTTCGAAACTACCCTCTATATTTCCCATTTTCAAAGCTGCTACTTGGTTCCAGTATATATTCTTCATTATTCTCATATCTTCCCCATCAATGTTGATATCTTCTAAAATTTTAATCAATTCATCGTGCTTTACTTTATCAAATGCCTTAGTATAACCTTTGAAGCACAAATATATGTCTTTCCGTGTCTCTATTGCCATTTCTATTAGTGTTCGTAATGTATATATATATATATATATATATATATATATATATATATATATATATATATATATATATATATATACATATATATATATGCCAGAGTGCGACTGGTTGTGTAGTGAATTCCATAGCGCCAGTATTCATAGGGGTATGTATTATTACTTCATCTTCCTCCAGTTGGCACCGTAATTGTTTCTCAGCAATTCACTTCGCTGATAGTTAGACTAACATTCTACACCCGTTACCCCAACTCACTACGAACACCATTCAACACAATTGTAATAAGTGTAACTCGAAGACCGATAGTAGTTTTGTACATATTTTGTTCTATACTTGTTAAGATAGACACCGTCAATGTACAATCATATATTCGACAATAAATCTACACCACATAAACTAACACATATACTACATTAAAAGAGTTGCACGATTTTGGCCGCAATTCGTCTCGGCATGGTCCGTACTGTACGAAATCATAGCTTAGACTGTCATTTTTTCGGATCCCACTTCCTGTTTTCAACGAAGCGAGTCCCAGCGTTTCCACGCTGTGTGAAGAGTATCCACTTTTCACAATCCAGGTGTCCATTTCTGAACACTGCCTAACCTCTGACCTTATTTAATTTGGGTTACGGCATAACTGTTCCATGTCCTTATTTAAACCATGGCAAAATAGTGCATTGTTGGTTCCATTTCCTTCCACAAAACCATGCTGTTCTTCACTAATTTCCATTTGTATTATCTTACCTGTTCTTTTCATTATAATTCTGAGTAGAAGCTTAGTGACATTGTTTGTGAGGTTCATAAAATGTTTTGCATATCCTTTACAGGACATCACTGTCAACATCAGCATCTTTCAGCTGTATGTTGATTTCTTGGCAAGATTACGCTCAGTAGTTTGCCACTGCTTTCTGAGCGGCGGGCTCATTATCCAGCAAGTCACGAGCGCGGGTCGAACCGCTCCCAATTCTCGCCTCCTGCGAGACCCTGCGTGGATAAATGGGATTACGGAGAAAGTGGTGTAACCCCTCAGCCAGAGAGACCGGCTTTGTGAGGTTAGTTGTACGAAAATCTTCGCATTCAATTGCTCCTGGTCTTTTTGATATAACTATAAATACATATATTCAGCATATCGCTCGGTAAATATCTACTGCTATAAATATCATTCAACAGTTTGGTTAATATATCTACTCCAAATTCTCCCAATAATTCTAATTCTTCTATTGTGATGTCATCTGGTCCAGCTGGTTTTCTTTTCTGCATATGTTTCATAGCATCAATGACTTCATCTTTTAGAATAGGTGGGCCTTCTAAGTTACTTTCATCTGTTAAATCTTCCCTTTCTCTTATACACTCATTCCACCTCTTCATTCCTCCTTTCTCCAATAGTATCTTGCCTGTTTGTTTTTTAATTTATTGTTTTATATTTCAAAACTCTGTACATAATCTTATTTATCTTCCTGTGAGCTTACCGATTTGCCTTTTCATATTTTTTATATCCTTAATGGCATTTAATTCAATTATTTGCATTGCCCGTTTAAACCAACTTCTTTGCCTTCACAAATTTATATCTTATTTCTATATTTGTGTTATCATATTCTTGTTAGTCATTTTTATTAGGTTTCCTTTTGTCCATCAGCATTAAGGCTTCTTCATTCATCCATTTTGTTAGGCGTTTGGCTTCTCTCCTTTATATTTCTTTACTGGTTTAATTAATGGAGTTCCTTAACATTTCCCATTGTTTATTTATACTCTGTATTTTAGCTATTCAATATAAAATGACACAAAGTAGAGCAGCTTTACATAACAGAATTACGACACATACAGGACGTTGCGGCGACTAGCCTTCATCAGCAAACAAATACATACACAAAACACAACACATAGCCACGGAGAAGACCCTCCGGTTACTACATTGAGGCGTGACGACGGGATGAGAAGAACAAAAAGATGAAAAAAATTAAAGCATTGAAGAGAAAATAAAAGTTTGAAAAGAATTTTCCTACTGACCTGGGAATCCGAACGTGTATCGCCGAGAATGTCACAGTTATCACCTTATATACAACGCCGAGGGAGAGGTGTGATGTCTGGGTGGTGGGTGTAATGGCCCAGTGAGCATCCCAGGTACATGAGTGAAAGTAGCACATGAACAGAAAAGACGAGGGGGGGGGGTATGGGTGGCAGAGGCAGGAAGATAAGTCTGGAAACTATTAGCAATGTTAGAGATGTGATGGTAACCGAGGAGTCCCAGTGGATATAAATACGAGTCTACAAATACGAGGCTTCACTCATACTGTACCCTATGACTATTACCTAGGGTCAGTAAGGTTGATTGTTATACCACGTATTATATGATCAAATCACCCCATGTTTATGTTATTGGGGTTGTATAAGATCAGACCACCAGTCATACACGTGCAGTAGGTAGGCACAGAGAAGGAAGATTATTGTTGTCGGTGTGGTGCTGGTGCGTGACACATAGGTTTTGTCTTGTTGTGTGTGAGTGCAAATCTCATAATTGTAATCAAGGAACGACGTGTGCCAGAGACAGCCCGGATAATGAATATACAGTGGCTTTGTCTGCTACAGCTTCTCTCTGTGATGTTCATTGTATGAGATAAAGGACAGATATATCTGTGCATGAGAGACAGAACGGATGATTGCTATACTAGGGGTATAAGGTCTTTAGCTTCCCTCGTTGCTGTTGATCTCTCACAACGTGAAGTGAGCAAGAAGGAAGTAATAATATTGTAAAAGACCCGCCCACACACGCACACACACATACCACGTAAACCATCATATATGTGTATATATACATACAAACATGCGCGCGCTCACACACACACACACACTCACACACACACACATTCTCTCTCTCTCTCTCTCTCTCTCTCTCTCTCTCTCTCTCTCTCTCTCTCTCTCTCTCTCTCTCTCTCTCGCACACACATACACAGATAGTTGACAATTATGCCAGTAGGTGAATTATGGTGGCATATAGACAGTATGGATTAAGTGTTGAAGAAGTTTTTGGTTAAATATGTAGGGTCTCATTGGAGTTTTCAGATCTGGAGGAAGGTAATTTCATAAGTAAGCACCAGAATAGGCGAAACCTGTTTTGTATAGGTCCAATCTAGGCCTTGGGACATGTAATAAATGCAAGCACTTGCTGTTCATCGCATTAGATTGAACCAACGGTAGAAGATACTCTGGGGTATTTTGAGATATAATTTTATTAACTAATTTGACTTTGTTAAAAAGGAAGCGTTTTCGAAGTGGTAGAAGCCTGCGATGACTGTATACATTATTATTTTCGACGTGCTTTATGTCAGAAACTAGATTATAGCGCGGTTTTGTAGAGAACATAGTCGTTTCATATTAGATTTAGGGTAACTATCTCAGACTGCATAACAATAATCGAGATGTGATTGGATATATAATGTATAGAATATTTTTCATGCGCTTTCGTCCAGGAAGTTATGGTTCTTAGCAAGTTGGTAAACTTTTTGTGCTATTTTCTTGGTAAGAGCGTGAACATGAGAGCTCCAGTTCAAATGGCTGTCAATTAAAAGACCTAGTGTTTTATGTTCATTCACATTAACTATAGGTAACGTGCCCATGCGGATTTCGAGCGGTGCCCCTGTTATGGCTATTGTCTGTAGTTTTTGTCTGGTCGTTATTATCATGGATTTGGTTTTGTCGATGTTAATTTGCACGCGGTTTTATTGCTCTATCTAGTAAGATTATCAAGTTCTTTTTGTAAAGACTTTTCTAATTCACTACAGTTCTCTTGACTAGTATATATAAACAGTCGTCTGCAAATAGATCTCAAGTTGTATTGAGATATAAAGAAAGTTAGTTAATATAAACTGCAAAAAACAGCGAACCTAGTATTGGACCCTGAGGCACACCAATATTAAGCTTGTGGATCTTGATAGACAGTTGTTGAAGGACACGACTTGTTGTCTGTCGGATAGAAATGACGTAATTATGTTCACCATATTGGCGCTAGAACTTAATTTGTGTTAATTTTATAATTCAAATATCATGAAATACCATATCACAAGCTTTTTTAAAGTCTAAAAACACCGCTCCACGTATGTTCCCATTGTTGATGTTAAAGTGCCAGTTCTCAGTCATTTTTGTTAGAGCACTATGGCAACAATATTTAGGTCGAAACCCAGATTGATTGTCAATAATTAGATCGTTGTTAATGGAGACGGAGCGCTTATGGGAATGTCCCGAATGCTGTGATGTCGGTTTCTAAATCAATCAATCAATCAATCAATCAATCAATCGTTGTTAATGGAATGGTGTAACGTTATTTTATGGTTGTGTTTTTCGAGTGGCTTTGATAGCGACGATAGTAAGGAGATAGGTGTATAATTACCCAAGACGCTATTATCAGTTCAGCCACTTTTAAGTAGAGGACACACTTTAGCAATTTTACATACAGATGGAAAGTAGTTTGTGGCCAGGCACTGGTTGTATATGAATGGTAAGGATTCACTAATTACTGGTGCGGCACAACGAAGAATTCAATTACTGATACCATCTATGCCATGTGAATTTGTTGCTTTGAGGTTTAAGAGATATTTATATACTTCTGCAACATACATTAAGGAAATCTCAGCGGGAATGTTTCTGGTGCACTTCTCCTCACAGAATGATGCCAGTGAACTGAAATTGCATGATGGGTCTGGTATTGAAGACTTTAGATTCTCTATTTCTGATTGAAAGAACCAACTGAATTCATCGCGCGTTATAGAATTTGGTGTTGCTGATTCTGAAGGGCGTTTTTTATTGGTTAGCAAGTTAATAGCCTTCCATATATTTGTACTGTTTGAATGATCTACAATCATTAAAATGATCTTTTTTAAATCCCATGAATTGCATATTTAACTTTATTCCTTCGTCTATGGTAATTGATGAAGTTTTTATTTTTGTGTGCTGTATCTCACTATTTCATGATTTCCAGACCTTCACTAGTGACCCATGGGGATTTATATTGATTGTTGACTCGAAATTCTTTGACTGGCACATGTTTATCGAAAATATTGTAGACTGTCTTCGTCCAGAAAGCTAATGCATTGTCCGGGTCAGGAAGTTGGTAAACACGATCAAGGGCTGCTTTTTTTAAGTCTTGCAAAAATAAATTTTGGTTGAATGCTTTAAAATTTCAAAAATTGATACTTAAATGTTTATTTTTAAGAGATTTGAACCCAATTTTTGACCATGTGCAACATACTAGGTAATGGTCACTAACTGTACTAATATTAATAGAATATTCAATAGTATTATCTGGACAAGAAACATATATATCATCAATTATAGTTGATTAGGTGTCAGTAACCCTTGTGGGACGGTTTATTAGTTGTTTGAAATTGTAAGATGGTGAAGTCACCAAGTATCATAACTTCTCTACCTGCTGTAAACACTCTATCCATCATTTTAGTGAAACAGTCATACCATCTGTACCCGTCTCAGGGATTCCTATATAGGTATCCAATGAGAAACGATTGCTGGCTGACTAGCTTCACCTCTAACCAAACACATGCTACCCCTGCTCTCTGGAGATCACGTCTACGGGAACAGCTGAAAGAATTGGAAATGTATACAGCAATACCTGTCTCTAATTTTTGATTTGCATCTTTTCGAATTACTTTAACCCCTTAAGTGAGATTTCGGAGTCGGTTATTTTGTCGTTAAGACTACTTTCTGCTATTCCAAACACATGGAACTGTTTGGACAGTATTACCGAGAGCTCAGGTAATTTGTTGAGCAGATAAAATATGTTGAGATGGCCTATATATAGACCATTCTCCTTAAGCCACTGTTCGTGATTGGCGAACATTACAAACTAAAAGGAAGATGTCGCTTTTGGTATATAATTGCAGGGATATCGAAACTTTACCTAGAAGTAGTTAATGCTGTTAGAGGTGGTAGGAACATGTCTTTGCAGGAGTGATATCATGAATGCTTGCTGCAGGGCTGCAGGATTGTACTGAATTAGCTAATGAAATTGACGGTTCCATTCATAGGAGTGTAGATTATCGTCCAGCGAGGGACTGCTATGAGTGTCATTAGACGTGCCTACATTGAAAGCAGGCATCGGGAGCACAGCACTATTGTTTAACGGTCTCCACTTTGACATGATAGGGAGAGACTGTTTTACTGGCAAGATAGGAAACAAAGTATCATAGTTAGCAACATTTGGATTGGAGCTTGGTTTGCTATTCACGGCATTGTATTCCTGGGAAATAGGCAATGGTGATGTGGAAATAGAAGGAGTATTTTCTGAACACTAAGAGATGGCTGTTGCCGGAGGTGATGTTCGGTTTATGCCTGTAAATGGTGCTGATTGTTGTGAACGTTCGAGATAATTTATGGTCTTCGCTAGGAAGCTACTTCCTAGCTTGGAACAGTGTATTTGATCCCTGTATAGTTTTTTCTTTCTTAGGAGCTCCGGACGGTGACGTAAAGTACCGGGTGTTATTAATGAAATTAATGTTGTTATTTTTACAAAATTTATATAGCCTTAGATTGGCCGCATCGGCAGTACGACGCTGGAACCCGTAGCATGGTGGAATGATTGATGAATTAAAAATAGATGATTTAGGAAATTTATTGCGCAAAAGTTCCTCCAATGTAACTAGTTGTGAGGTGCTGATGATTTTATTATCCATTATGTCGTTGACACCAATATGGACTGTTGCTAATTCTGTCTTTCAATTGGAATTTTCGCAGTGTTGCGGTCAGCCAATCAATGTCATTGCCTGGTAGAGTGTAGATTTATGTTGATTCGCTGTCAGAAGTTGACATGCGATCACTAGAGATTCCCTTCAGCAGGGAGTCTCCAATGACGACATGTGTTGCACTATGATCTATGGTTATTTCACGCTGTTGGCGTGTCCGCTTGGACTGTTGTTGCCACTGGTCACTGTCGTCTTTCTTGTGCTCTTGTTAATTATAGCTTGCTTGCTTTGGTTGTTGATGCCCAGTAGTGGTAACAACTGAGCTCTGCGATTCCTGGTCTGCTGCTGGAGAGTCTACACCATGGATACTTTCTGTTTGTGCACTTTTACTAAATGACTGCACGCTTTAGTTTTAAGGCATGTATGGATGTTATAAAAATGTACTTCTCTTCTTTAAGGATGCGGATTTCTTCTCGAAGAAGAATGGTTTCTCTTTTAAACACAGCAATAATATTAGTGATGTTGCTGGTAATAAAATATTTTAACCTCATCTCCAAAGCCTGGATTAGTCCACTACAATCATTGTGGCTCTGTGGTTCAGCCGAAGAAAGAGTATTTGAATGTGATGTGTTAGTTTGATTAGATTGAGCTATTGAATTGTTATGTTTGTCCAGCTGGGAATCAGTGTCTGATTGTTCACTAGACAACATGATTGAGGTTGACGATGAAGATGATAGATTCAGTCGCTGAGCTGGCCTGCTCGCTAAATTTTGTCACGTCTTGTTTTTTTGTTTTGTTTACATTTTCGCACCGCTTGGACACCATTGATGATCGCATGTTGGAGCACATTTTGGCAATATAGGCAGCTAGATAAGGCAAGGAGTAAATAAAACTGCAGGCCTTTCTGTAGAGCGTGCGTGGCGCTTATTGCTTGTTAGTCACGCATGGTTAAGTCTCACGTTGTCGTGAATTGATAATTGGTAACAATCAAAAATGGATGCTCTTACCCTCACGTGTCACAATTAAATCCTCATTTCACTAAATAAACAGTCATATAAACTTGACAGTATGAGATTCGCGTCTCGTATTTTCTAGAAACTAAACTCCCTTTCTTTTCTTATAAACCAGGGAACACCCAATTAACAGATCTCAGTATAACTAGCCTCTTAAAGAAGAGGTGAACTCTGATTTATAAACCAGGGCAAAAGTGTGATTGTGCCCGAGTCTTGAGTCCGCGAGCGGAGTTATGTTAATGAGTTCATGACAATTCAATAGTCACTACATGTCTTGACCGGTCGCTGCAACAAGTCCAAGTGTCCTTTATTTCGGATGTTAAAGAACCTCTACAGTTGAAAGTTCCAAGTTCCATATTGTACACGTATATACACCATCAACATGCAGTAGTGATGAAGAATTACAAAATGTTTACAATGAAGGCAATGTCTCAAATTAAATCACAAGCTATAAAAAATAATTATAAGTGATTTAAATGCAAAAGTATAAAAGGGAAAAATGGCGAATGTTGTGGGGAATTATGGTTTAGGTACAAATAATGAACGAGGAGAACAACTAATAGAATGGGCAAGTATCAATGATATGATAACTGGAAACACCTGGTTCAAACACCATAAAAGACGACTTTACACATGGGAAAGCCCTGATAAGAACATACTCAACAAAATTGACTACATACTTATTAATAAAATGTTTCGCAATGCGTTAATTAATATAAAGATAATGCCGGGAGTTGACTGTAATAGTGATCATGTACCACTATGTGAGATAATAGAAGTAAGACTGAAGAGAAGAAAAAAAAGTTAGACTTAATAAAGAGGTTTTTAAGGTAGATAAAGAAATTGAAGAACAATATAGAGTGATTGTGAAAAGTAGGTGTAATGCAATAGCAAAAATACAGAATATAAACGGACAATGGGAAACGTTAAGGGACTCTATTCATCAAATGAGCAAAGAAATATTACCGGAGAGAAGCCAATTGGCTAATGAAAACATAGATGATACAAGAAATATTAAAGTTGATGGCCAAAATAAAACAGAGTAAAAATGATAAAAATGAATGTAATTAGATAAATAAAGAAATAAAAATAATTGTGTGAAGGCAAAGGAAATTTGTTAAATGAACTGTGAAATAAAGTTGAATTAAATTATATTATAGATACAATCAATATGCACAAACAAATCAGTGAGCTCAAAGGAAGAAAAAATAAGGATAAACATAGGGTGTTTATAATCAAAAACAGGAAAGATATTGGAGGAAGATGCTATAATAAAGAGGTGGAATGAGTATATAAGAGACATATAATGGAGAAAGGGCAGAATTAACAGAAGAAAGTAACTTAGAAGGTCCACCTATTCTAAAGTAAGATTTCGATGATGCTATCAAGCATATGAACACAGGAAAGTCAGCTGGGCCAGATGGAATCACAATAGAAGAATTAGAAGTATTGGGAGAATTTGGGGTAGATATATTAACCAAAATGTTGAATGATATTTACTGCAGTGGATATATACCAAGCGATATGTTGAAATCTGTATTGATAGCTATACCAAAAAGACCAAGAGCAAATGAATACAAATGTTTCGTGTGGAATGGCTGTCGTCGCTTCAGAGGTCACAGATTGTGAGAATTGTATGGATATTTGGCCCTGGCCATGCGGGTGTATGGGGGAATGAACAGGCTGATAGGCTAGCAGGGAATGCATCTCTTGGTGGTATTTTGTCTATGGACAAGGGGGAGGCGGTCGTGCGCTTGTGGGACCAGGTGGAGAAGGCGGAGGAACAGATTGAAAACCCATATGTAGAAAGAATGAGATTGCGGGGGATCGGCAGGGGTTCTGGAAGAATCTCAAAACTGAGAGGGAAGACCAGGAGAAATTTTAATCAGATAACGGTGGGAACGATTAGTAGTATGACTCTTTGCTGGCTGTTGAACGAGGGGACTGAGAATAGGAATGTCCTGTGTGCAGTGATGTCGGTTCTTAACTCAACTCAACTCAACTAAACTTGAATACGAAGATTTTCGTACGATTAACCTCATGCATCATGTCACTAAGCTTTTATGCAGAATTATAATGAGAAGAACAAGAATGAAAATAAAAATGGAAATTGGCGAAGAGCAATATGGATTTGTGGAAAGAAAAGGCACAAACAATGCAAAATATACATTACGGACACTATTAGTCAGATCTATAGAAACAAAGCAAGACACATATTTGTGCTTCATAGATTATACTAAAGCATTTGATAAAGTAAAACTTGTTGAAATTATTAAAATGTTAGAAGATATTAACATTGCTGGCACAGATATCAGAATAATAAAACATATTTACTGGAACCACATAGCAGCAATTAAAATGGACAATAAAGAAGAAAATTTTGAACACCTACATCTGGGAGTAAGTCAGGGATGTGTTTTGTCAAAGGATCTCTTCTCTCTCTTTAGCGAAGTAGTAATAAGAGAGATCAAAGAAAATCCAGGAATAATATTCGGATATATATAAATAAAATACGCTATGCAGATGACACAGTATTGATGACGGATAAACCAAAAGATCTACAACAATTGTTGGACATTGTAGTAACAGAAAGTGCAAAGAAAGGACTCTCCTTAAATATCAGGAAAACAGTAACAATGATGATATCAAAAGTAACAGGTAATACCTACATGTGTAATAGAGATAGAAGGAAATATTCTTCCCGAAGTGGGTAGTTTTAAATATCTAGTGACATTTATAACATCAGATGGGAGATGCACAACATAGATTAAGAGCAGAATTGGGAAATCAAAGGCTTCATTTCAGAAAATGAAGAATAGCTTGTGCAATAAGTCAATATCATTGAATGTAAGAAAGCGAGTGCTAAGGTGCTATATAGAACCTGTTTTGCTGTACGGCTGTGAATGTTGGAATGTCTCATCTCATCTCATCACATTCCTCTTGTAACTCGCGGTGTCGAGGTTAAGTATAAACATCGTGAGAGTGCCCAATTATGAGCTTCATGTATCGATATTCCCATGGACTCTGCATTTCCCTCCGTCCAACGTTTACCTGCTCGGCCTCTTTGTCAACAACTCAACTGACAGGCATAATCGGGTACTTCTGGCACACCATACAAGAAAACTTGCAAGTCGTGTGCGAGGAAATTAAATGGTACATTTATTGCCGTTGGCTCGCTACAAGCAGTGAACAGTCGCTATTGAAACACACAACATACAGCCACAGTATTATCTATCACGAGCTGCTACCCCTATGCTAACTTTCTACACAAATAAACACAAATACCCCTATCGCTACTCTAACGAGGTGTACACGACAAGTCCCGTCCGGCCGTCTGCCAATCTTTCATTCCTTCGTCACACACCACGGGGATTGACCTTCACCTTGGTGCGTGTTGCCTCACATGGCACGCTGATGGCAGACGTGGTACGTTGAGTACGTACGTACGCTTCCTCTGTTTCCATCTTGTCTGTGCATCGTTGCTTGTTGTGGTATGCTGTTGACTTGTAACCTACTTGCATGGCCAAACCATTTCACCTGCTGCTTTCTAATAAAATCTAGTGCTGCTATAACCCCCACTTTAGTCCTGATTTCTTCATTTCTAATCTTATCTCTTCTTGATGCGTTGAGTATTCTTCTCAGGAATCTCATTTCTGTTGCTGTGATGTTTCTTTTCTCTTATTCTGTCATTGTTCAGTTTGGCATTGGTAGCATAGAGTTTGTAGGAAGATTGTACTGTAAAGTGCTTTCTTAGTAGTTATTGACACATGTTTGTTCTTTAGTATTGGTGTCATTTGTTCAATGAGTTTGTTTGTCTTATTGCATCTATTTTCGATCTCGTCTTCTGATCTGCCATTTGATGATATTATACTTCCTAGGTACTTGAAACTCTTTCTTGTTTCAAGGGATGTTCGTTTAGGTGAATTGTTGTTGTTTGTTCTTCTTTAGTTATAGTCATTACCTCTGTTTTGTTTGTGCTATGTTATGTTCCCTACACATTTCGTTTAGACTATTCATTTTATCTTGTAATTCAGCTTCTGATTTTGCTATTAGTGCTTTGTAGTCCGCAAACAAGAGTTCTCTAATGGTTAGATATGCAGAAGGTTCCTCTTCTGTGTGCTCGTCATGCGGTATTCTTGCAGTCTGTTTGGCTGGTTTCTTTACATATGTTGTCTCATCATCATTGGCACCTTTCCGTCTTGACAGACGATAGTTTGGTACATTGTGCTTCAAAAAGGCTTAATAACTACGATCCATGGCGGTGGCGAGTGTGGCTGGTAAGGCCAATTCTTGCTGCAAATGTTTGCCCACAGTAGGTGCATGTGAAAACATGGTCATTTCCACCATTTTGCACCATCTTACGTCTCTCACGCTCTGTGTGTGCTTTATCTGCAATCATTTTCTCCTTTGTCTTTATTCTATTTCTGATAGTTGCCCTCCATGCAACACGTTCAGCGGCGACGTGCTCCCAATGCGCATTATCAATGCCTATATCAATCATGCCCCGCTTACACACATCTTTGTATCGTAGTAGAGGCCGACCCTGAGATCTCCTACCCGTCTTTAATTCACCAAAAAAGATGTCCTTTGGTATTCTACCATCATCCATCCTCCTAACGAGTCCTATCCATCTAAGTCTACGAAGACTGAGCATGGAATACACCGTCACACAGCCTGATCTTTCCAATACTTCAGTATTTGTGATTTTGTCTTGCCACTTAATACCAAGTATTCTTCGCAGACACCGCATATGAAAGCTGTTTAAACGTTTCTCTTGGCGTGAGCAAGTTGTCCAGGTTTCACTGCCATAAAGAAGAGTACTAATGACACAGGCTTGGTAGACGAGGACTTTTGTTTTGGCAGTAAGCTTCCTGTTCTCCCAGACTATTTTTGCTAACATGTTCATTTTTGTTGCTGCCTTGCCAATCCTGATGTTGATTTCCTGATCGAGGGATAATTTGCTATTTACCTTTGATCCTAGATATCAGGGATGGAGTTATTGCCTCTCCATAGCACAAAGCCTGGGCTAAAATAAAGAAACCATGTGTTGCCCATGCAGCATGATCCCTCTCTCGGCCTGCCTAGTTCACTCCAGAGGAAAGTTAACACCTATACATCTGGAACAAGACAAGCTGCAGAAGCTGCCGGATCAGCAAAGCAATGCTCTAACTGTCCGCCTGTCGGAGCTTCGATCCTAGACCAGCTGCAACCAAGGCTGGCTCAGGGCCTGGTCTGCCCTGCCATGACTTATTTTGTCTTTGGGTTGCATTTCCTCGTACCAGGATAAGGCTAGTACCCTCCCAATTGCGCTCTTCCGCTCGAAGCCGTTGGCACAATGTGGGGTGTCGGGTTTGGTAAGCGGCGCCCAACATTCGGCGCTGACAGAAAGCAGGTAGTACCGTCTACTGTCATACGGTAGCTCAGTCATATCTGACTAAGACCTGACTGACATATGTCAGTATGATATATGTCAATATGTTGTCTATATATGTTATAAACAAGAGAAGGGGCAACCTTGCCGTACTCCAGATCTTATGGTGATCTTAGAATGTAAATGAACAAATTAGGAGGAGATTGGATGCAACAGAGATGTGGTTCCTGAGACGTATGTTGCGAATTCCTTGGACAGCGAAAGTAACTAACAATGATTGCCTGAAAGAGGGCTAATGAAACTAGAACATTATATACAACAATAAGAAAGAGGCAAACAACCGTTTTTGGTCATGTGATGAGAAGAGATGCATTGGAGAACATCGTGACAAGTCGAAAGTTCGAGGGGCAGAGAGGCAGAGGTAGACCAAGAGAAATGATACTGGATGGATTGCGACAGTGGCAGGAGGACTATCAACGGTAGAGTTGATCCAGAAAACCAAGCACCGAGATCTGTGGAGAGTCATGAAGGCCTATGACAGTCGGCATGGCACTTGATGGTGATGATGTTTGATCTCCATCTTCTTTGAATCAAAATATAATGTGTCTTGTTTTTTGGTATTACTTTCTGGGGACTGTCACGTGAAGAGTCTTCTTGAGTGTTGTTTAAAAGTGTGTTGGCTATCGTTAACTCATTTTCTGTGCAAAATTCGATTAATTTATCACCTGCATCATTTCTATTTTACAATCCGAATTCTTCTAAATCGTGTCTCTCATATTCAGCTCGTCCTCTACCCAATTTTTGAATAAAATCTAACATTATTATTGTTATGACATTGTAACCAATTTTATGTAAATGTGTCTTGCAGTGTGTTGTAAACATTTCTATTTCGTCGTCATTTGATGTTGAGGTAGGTGCATATATCAGTATGAGAGTTTCTTCGCTGGCTGCTGAGGATAGGGACGGAGCGCTTATGAGAATGTCCCGAATGCTGTGATGTCGGTTCCTAAATCAATCAATCAATCAATCAATCAATCAGTATGAGAGTTATGTTTTGGATGGCCTTTATGTCTGACAGCGAGGATTATATCACTAAACGGGACATATTCAATTACAGCTTTTGCAGTTATTTTATCTAAACAAAATGCCACTCTGCTCTGGCCTTTGACATCTCTACCAAAGTATATGAACAGACTTCCATTTTCAGTTGTAACATCGCCTTTGCCTCTCCAGCGATGTTCATTAATTCCTGAAATGCGAATATTTAATCTCTTAATCTCCTCACATACTATTTTAATCTTTCCCTCATACAGACGTGTCACATTCCACGTTTCTAGTCTCTCTCCTTCTTAGTCTGACACATGAGATTTCCTTGATAACACCGCCGGGATTAACATCGTCATCACGATTACTAGTACAGGCCCATGTGTCACACTCTTCCTCAGTGTTATCTGATCTGCCTGGCTTGGGGGTCTCACCACCAGATCTCTTTCTTATTAGGTTTTCTTTCATGGTTATTGAGGTTTCTTGGCTTGTTTTATAGAAGGTAGTTTTCCGTTGGTTTTCTTCTGGGCAGTGACTGTACTAGTCGGTGGCCATAGCCATTGTCTCTGCTGATGAGATCTTCTGCCTATCGCCGCAGAGTGCAGACCATAACTAACAACAATATGTCGGCTGCTCCCACACTCCATCCACCACCTGGTTCTATGGCTTCACCCCCCCCCTTTTTTGGGGGGGTGGGGGGGGGGGGGTGGGGTGGGGGCTAAAAACGGGTACTCCACCTTGCCCAAGGTTTTCCCGTAGACTAACGGAGGAAAGGATGCGTCTGACATCTTCTTTGATAGGAGATACCCCTACCCAGTTAACCCATTATGAATTGTAGTAGAAATTTATTTGCATGACTGATTATAAAACATATCTAATGGACTTCCGGTAACCAGCATGGCGGTTAGGCATTAAACCGCTACGGCTTCTGGAATATTTATCCTTGTGGCTGCGGTTTGAATTTCACATTTTCCTCTTGTTGGACTGGTAGTATATGGTTCTGTCGCCCTGCTACTGAGTGAGTGCGTGGCGCAACTATGTGAGCTGTGATGTTCACGTGGAATGCTTTTACAAGTCCGCTTTTGTTTGTACAGTGACCTGTATGTTCGGAATAATGGCTCCCGGCTGTTGCTGAACTGACTGAGTTGCCTTTTCGGTTCACGAGTAAATTTTTTCAGGAGACTCCTGGGAGTCGGCGCTGTAGCTGCGGAGTTCGTGCTTTATGCGACGCTTTCGGCGGGTCGCCCTACGGATAGAGACAGAGCCATGTGAGAAAAACCGGGTCAATGAGGTCTTTCTGGATACTGCCGAATCTATCGACGGTGAACTGCGGTTTCCGTGGAGGTCTTTTGTGTTGGCATTCAGGTGGCGACATTACGCAGAGTGTACTTGTGCGAGCTGTTGGATTATCGAGACTTCAGTCTGTTCCACTTTTCACATTGGACAGTGGGGAGCATTCTGTGTGATATTCACTGGCGCAGGAACGGAGCATAATGGGGATAACCAGTTGCCGTGAAGTTGGAACCTCGACTAACTAACTGATACATATCTAATTCTTCTATTTTGAATCCATCTGGCCCAGTTGTTTTCCTTTCTTCATATGCTTAACAGCGGCAGTGTCTTCTTCTTTTAGGTACGCCTTTCTCCATCATGTATAATTATTATAAATACTCTCTCCACCTCTTCATTAAAGCACCTTCCTGTAATATTATATTTCACGTCTTGTTGTCAAACACCCTGCGTTTACTCTTATTTTACTTTCCGTGAGCTCATTGTCTTTTTTCTGTGCGTATGTGTTGTATCTTTTTGTACCAGACTCAGACTGATGGTTGTGGAACCCCGCCAGAGGGCGAATCACGTCATTTGTCTGGAACCATGGGATATACTTCTATCGTCAATATACAAGACGATGCGCGGGTAGCACAAGTCCCTTGGACTCACCACACAAAGTCAGATAAGTGGCACTGCCTGTAACAGAAGCGGGTAGATTGGCGTCAATGCCTGAAATGGGATCGTGTAGATCCAGAAATTGTGTGGTGATGATCGTGGATGTCTGCAGTGGTATGTAGTTATGCATAGTTTTAAAAATCTGGGTATAGTATGTAGTATTTTGCCTTTTACATGTTTTGTAAAGCTAGAAAAGTATAAGAACAGCAAAGTGATTACCGACCTAATATGATATAAAATATGGCTAGACGGGTACTGATTTGTGGCTAGTATCCTTAAACCAGCGAATTTTCTAGGAATAACTACAACCTAAAGGTAAAGTTGTACTAATCCAGTAGCAGAGAAATTAAAAGGGTACATTTTAAACATAGCTTCGCAGAATTACCGGCCTGTTAAAAATAGCTCCGACCGGTCAGAATGGGAGAAGATGAGAAGTCAAAGTGCACACACACACGCACACACACACACAGATATATATATATATATATATATATATATATATATATATATATATATATATATATACACACACACACACTCACACACACACACACACATACCAGTATATATTAATCAAAAAGCGAGCTGTAAGCTGTTAGAATTTTACATTGGCACCTTTCCGTCTTGACAGACGATAGTTTGGTACACTGTGCTTCAAAAAGGCTTAATAACTGTCATATGGCAATAACTACAATCCATGGCGGTGGCGAGTGTGGCTGGTAAGGCCAATTCTTGCTGCAAATGTTTGCCCACAGTAGGTGCATGTGAAAACATGGTCATTTCCACCATTTTGCACCATCTTACGTCTCTCACGCTCTGTGTGTGCTTTATCTGCAATCATTTTCTCCTTTGTCTTTATTCCATTTCTGATAGTTGCCCTCCATGCAACACGTTCAGCGGCGACGTGCTCCCATTGTGCATTATCAATGCCTGTATCAATCATGTCCCGCTTACACACATCTTTGTATCGTAGTAGAGGCCGACCCTGAGATCTCCTACCCGTCTGTAATTCACCAAAAAAGATGTCCTTTGGTATTCTACCATCATCCATCCTCCTAACGTGTCCTATCCATCTAAGTCTACGAAGACTGAGCATGGAATACACCGTCACACAACCTGATCTTTCCAATACTTCAGTATTTGTGATTTTGTCTTGCCACTTAATACCAAGTATTCTTCGCAGACACCGCATATGAAAGCTGTTTAAACGTTTCTCTTGGCCTGAGTAAGTTGTCCAGGTTTCACTGCCATAAAGAAGAGTACTAAGGACACAGGCTTGGTAGACGAGGACTTTTGTTTTGGCAGTAAGCTTCCTGTTCTCCCAGACTCTTTTTGCTAACATGTTCATTGTTGTTGCTGCCTTGCCAATCCTGATGTTGATTTCCTGATCGAGGGATAATTTGCTATTTACCTCTGATCCAAGATATGTAAAATGGTCTACTATCTCCAGTTCGGCGTCGTCAATAAAGATTGATGGTACACCATGTGCACCTTGTGACATAATCTGTGTCTTCTTTTTGTTAATTGTTAAACCAAATTCAGAACAAGCATTGGAGAATGCAGATAGTAGATGTTGTAATTCTTCCTCAGAGTGGGTCGTAATCGCAGCATCATCCGCAAAAAGCAACTCTCTGATTAGTACCCTGCTAATTTTGGTCTTGGCCTTCAATCTCTGAGCATTATAGAGGCCACCATCTGAGCGTGAGTGAATGTATATACCGTCATCCTGATCACGAAAGGCATATTTCAGTAGAAGTGAAAAGTATATCCCAAAGAGGGTGGGGGCTAGTACACAACCTTGCTTAACTCCACTCTTGATTTCAAACTCTTCTGAAGTTGAGCCATCAAACTTGATTATACCCTTCATGCCTGTGTGGAACGATTCCACAATGGACAGAAGAGTTGGTGGACAGCCAATCTTCTTTAGTGCTTTGAACAGACCCTCACGACTGACCAAATCGAATGCCTTTGTGAGGTCGATGAAGGCAATAAACAGTGGCTGATTTTGTTCCCGGCATTTTTCTTGCATCTGTCGCAATGAGAATATCATATCAATGGTAGACCGGTTCTGACGGAAGCCGCACTGTGATTCGGGGTAGACTTGATCTCCTAGGACTTGAAGTCTGCGCAGGACAATTCTGGCAAATACTTTCCCAACAATACACAGAAGTGAGATACCCCTATAGTTGTTGCAGTCGCTCCGATCTCCCTTGTTCTTGTACAGCGTTATGATGTTTGAATCTTTGAAATCCTGTGGGACTTGTCCTTCTCGCCAGCATAGCTCTATTAGCTGGTGGATCTGTAGAGCGAGGGTGTCTTGCCCACTCCTGATCACCTCTATTGGAATCCCATCCTTACCTGGAGCCTTGCCAGATGCAAGCTCATTTATAGCACACTTAACTTCTGTTATAGTGGGAAGTGTGTCCAGGTGGTCAAGAGTTGGCAGGGCCTCTATGGCATTGAGGGCATCATCCGCCAGCTTGGTCTCACTTGAGTAAAGCTCTAAATAGTGCTCGACCCATCTATCCATCTGCTGTTTCTTATCAGTGATGATTTCTCCAGTCAAGGTTTTCAGCGGTGCACTTCTTTTGATCATTGGACCACAGGCTTTCTTTATCCCTTCATACATGCTTCTGATGTTTCCTTTATCACTTGCGATTTGAATGGACTCACATAACTTGATCCAATAGTCATTCGCACACTGCCTGGCAGCCTTTTGTACATCCTTCCTCGCTTGCTTCAGCTCACTCAGAGTGTTACGCGTTGGTCTTTCCTTGTTTCTTAAGAGAGCTATCTTCTTTTTATCAATCAAGGGCTGCAGTATCTGGCTGTTTGCCGCAAACCAGTCCTGCCTCTTATGATCCACAGTGCCGTAAACCCCTACCGCTGTTTTATAAATAGTTTCCTTAAGTTTACTCCATTTATCATTTACTATATAATTTTCTGATGTATCATTGAAAGCGTCCTCAAGTTGCTGTTGAAATTCAAAGCACTTTCCAGGATCGTGAGTGTTAATAATATTAATCCTGGGGCTAGACTTGTGTTTAGCTGTGTAGATTCTCTTTGGTCTCAGTCTAACCCTTGCAACAACCAAAGAATGATCTGTATCACAGTCAGCACTGTGGTAACTTCGAGTTAATGATGTATGGTTCAGATGTTGTCTCCGTGTGATAATGAAGTCCAGCTGATGCCAATGGCCGGATCTTGGATGTTTCCATGTGACCTTATGCATCTCTTTTGATTTAAAAAAGGAGTTTGTAATACATAGGTCATTTCTAGTGCAATGCTCCAGCAGCCTTTGCCCATTATCATTCATGCGACCGATGTTGTATTTTCCAAGGCACACTGGCCATGAACTCGAGTCCTTGCCCACACGAGCATTGAAATCACCGAGCATATAAATGTAGTCGGATTTTGGAACTGCCTTGATCGCCAAGTCTAGCTGCTCATAGAACGTATCCTTCACATCATCAGAGGAAGTGAGTGTCGGTGCATATGCAGTGAGAATGGTGGCAAATCCACAAGAGGTTGCCAAGCGCAGTGATAATAATCTTTCATTACCTCCAGCTGGGATATCAATCATTCCCAGTAGCGAATTCTTCACTGCAAAGCCCACACCGTGTTGCCTTTTTTCTGCCTGCCCTCTTCCCTTCCAAAAAAAGGTGTAATTGTTTTCCCTGAGTGACCCTTCCTCAGCGAGGCGAGTCTCCTGCAGGCCAGCAATATCAATGTTAAGACGATTGAGTTCAGCATCAATCACAGCCGTTTTTCTCACATCGTCAATATTTGTCAAGTCAGTGGAAAATCCTGGACACATGGTTCTCACGTTCCAGGTTGCAAGCCGTAGCTTGAGGTTTTTATTATTCTTTTTATTAGTACCTGGTGCATTGGTTTTACAGCCTGCGATTCAGATTTTGTCCTAGCCCCAAGCACCCATTGAAGCAGGCAGGCTGTGGCGGATCAGCACCCAATTGGCCGGGGGCTGCCCAGCTTGAGGCGGGCGGTAGCTGATCAGTGACACCTGTAGGTGTCTCCCACCGTCAGAGGCAACGCGTGGCGCCCCATGTCTACGCCAACTGACAAGGACTTATAACCCGTAACAGTTGCCTCTCGCTTTGATTCCGAGACCGGTTAAGACCAGGGATGGAGTTATTGCCTCTCCATAGCACAAAGCCTGGGCTAAAATAAAGAAACCATGTGTTGCCCATGCAGCATGATCCCTCTCTCGGCCTGCCTAGTACACTCCAGAGGAAAGTTAACACCTATACATCTGGAACAGGACAAGCTGCAGAAGCTGCCGGATCAGCAAAGCAATGCTCTAACTGTCCGCCTGTCGGAGCTTCGATCCTAGACCAGCTGCCAACCAAGGCTTAGGGCCTGGTCTGCCTTGCCATGACTTATTTTGTCTTTGGGTTGCATTTCCTCGCACCAGGATAAGGCTAGTACCCTCCCAATTGAACTCTTCCGCCCGAAGCCGTTGGCACAATGTGGGGTGTCGGGTTTGGTAAGCGCCGCCCAACATTCGGCGCTGACAGAAAGCAGGTAGTACCATCTACTGTCATACGGTAGCTCAGTCATATCTGACTAAGACCTGACTGATAAGCTGTTAGAATACGTAAGTTGTATTAATATATTAGTTGGACGATAATGGTACTCACAGGGAAATGGAACATTGAGGAACACCGCACGGAAAAACAAAACAAGGGAGGACAGGCACATAAAGTAACATTCTAGAAGTGTCAGCTTAGAGGTAAAATTAAATAAATATTACTGAAAGTGATATTCCACAGGGTAGCAAGAATGTTGTTTATGACATTATGAATGTTGTTTATAACATAAGCTGTTAGAATACGTAAGTTGTATTAATATATTAGTTGGACGATAATGGTACTCACAGGGAAATGGAACATTGAGGAACACCGCACGGAAAAACAAAACAAGGGAGGACAGGCACATAAAGTAACATTCTAGAAGTGTCAGCTTAGAGGTAAAATTAAATAAATATTACTGAAAGTGATATTCCACAGGGTAGCAAGAATGTTGTTTATGACTTATGTGGATAGACTCAATTACTATTGATCTTGTCTTGAGACAGCCTTCAAGATGATTCACTGTGTAGTGTTTAAATTTGTGTATGATAATTTAGAAGTCATCATCATTAAGTGTTATTGCCATCTGGCGTAGACTTTCATGGTTCTCCACATATCTCGATCTTTGGTGTTCTGGACCAATTCTGCTGATCATATTCCTCCATGCCACTGTCTCAATCTATCCAGCAACATTTCTCTTGGTCTGCCTCTGCCTCTATTCCCCTCGATTTTTCCAGTTGTCATTATATTCTCCAGTGTCTCTCTTCTCATCATATGACCAAAGAAAGCTGTTTATCTCTTTCTTATTGCTGTATATGCATATAGTATTCTTATTTCATTAGCCTCTTTAAGGCAATCGTTGTTAGTTACTGTGGCAGTATATGATTTATTATATCTACAGGAAAAGCCAGCATTTGAGTAGCTTAGACCATGCTGTGGTTTTCTCATCTTCATATATCCTCATATATTTTTACGATATTTTAGTTTCTTTTTGTTGTTACTTACTTGTTGCTATTACCTAGATAACAGAGACCATAGGAATATCGATACATGAAGCCCATAAGCGGGCACTCTCACGATGTTTATACTCCACCTCGACACAGCAAGGTATACGAGGAACATGATGAAATGAGATGAGATGAGTCTTACGTACTACCTCCTGTATTCTTTGTGGTACACTTCACGGCTCCTTGGCGTCGGTTCATTGCTTTATGTGGAATGCTTGACGTGCGAGTAGGATGTATTATTGTTATCCTCTTCATGGTTATCTAGGGAACCACTCAGGCTGCATTAGGACTCCCCTCTAATGTTATTATTAAGAAAATAGGCGCAGGTAATTAACACTGGAAACACACCAAGTTTACAGATATGTGTTTTTTGTCATGTCTTTTTCACAGAAACCCTGTATGTTTTTTTAAATCTAATGGACCATATTGTCTTTGGATGTAGATGTACCAACTTTTGGAACCTCGTTCACACCGTAACATTGTTACACCCAAATGATGTATAGATTCATTAATTTGTAGCAAATATGAACTATGTCCTGTTCCTATCCTACATCTCAGGCACACAGACAGACACACACAACACCACCCCTCAATAATGAGGGGTATGCGACTGCTGAAATTCATTTAGGGAGCCTCGTTGCTGGTATTACTAAAGCCCAACTGGTGGACGTTTACCGAATCACAGATTCACTATCAAGTGGAGACTGAACCTAGAATCCGGAGAAGCATTGAATACGTGTTAGCATCGACTACAAAACAACAAGGACTACAGTCAGCGCTAGCCCTAAACGGGATCAGACCGTTCCAGGTGACTCCGTGTTGTCCTATTGTCTGAGTGTCAAGAGTTAAACGCTGATCCCTGCTTCCTCTACAATGATATTGACCTGACGTTTAACTGCATGAGCTAAATTGTACAATCACATGTAGGACAGCCTCACTATGCTGACTCCAACATAAATCCAACAACAAAGTCATTCAAGTGAACTGAGATATAATTTATCGCAGGCAACTTCAACAGCAAACGTGAGCGAGTGAGCGCATCCAATCTTGAGACTTTCGCACCGCACTTTCGCTCTTGCTTTTCCATCGCTATTCATCTATGTAGACTGTGTGGATATTTGGGCACCAAGCGGGCCACCTGCCATGATAATGAATGTACAACAAACGCCTACCTTCCACTGTCATATAGGGAATACGATATATGCCAGCGACCGTGGCATCAGGATAGCCAGGAGTACCTGTAGTCAATTGCCGGACACACCTAGCGTGACTTCATGTGGACACTGAGGATTGGCAACATCAATGTATTCGAACAGTCCGCCGAACGGCACCTTATGGCGAATCTGAAATCCCTTTGCAGGAATCACATTCGATGATCAGTTCTAAGATCATTCTCAGATCAAATAGTTGTGTTGTAGTGGATGGTACCTGTTTACTGTCTGTCGTATACATTCTTCCACAAGGGTATAGGAAAATACTACATCTTGTCTTGTACTCTGGGAGAAAGGTATATGAATCACACAAACGCTATGAAATTACTCTATCATTGGTGAATTCTGTTCAGAAATTGGCTAAATATCTTTTAGGAAGAAACTTCTTGGTCATCTCAAAATGAATTTTACTAACCGTAAATAAAACATGTAGCGTCATTGTGATTGTATTGTCATCATAAATATTGTTATAAGTGGAGTGTACTGTATTCGTATCATTGTCTTGTTCATATTAACAATCATATTTTTTTTAATGAGCGATTATCTTTAATTAATACCTAGCTCAAATGGACTTAGTAATAGCGAGCATGGCGAAATTTATATAGTTTTATCGATCATATCTGAGATGGCGGAGGATTCGGTACACATGACCGCGCCTGTGGCGCCTTTCTGTTTATAGGAATTATTGTACCTTCTTTTTGGTCTTCAGAACTATCCTCCATCATTATACATTTACTATTTAAGGACATCACAAACATAGCATCCATAAAACTGAAACAGTACATCATCGTACATTCCTAGACAGATTTTTGTTTTGTCGCATTCGGATGTTTGGTTTTACGATAAAGCCAAGTAAAACTGAAATGGCATTTCGGGAAATTCAATTTTTAGAACACAAAATAATTTAGCGGATATACTCAGTAGACTATAAATAAATTATGAAAGTTTTATGTATATATATATATATTTATGTTTTCTGATTTTTTTTTTTTTTTAGTGTAACATTACGGTAGGATGACTGTGGCTAAGTCTGAATTACCACAGATATATATATATTATTATTTTTTTTTTTTAAAGAAAGTATGGACGTAAGTTAGTCACTTGTTATTATTATTATTGCAGAAAGACAGGTGAAAAAGTGTCACGAGATGTAATGCGAACCTGGCATGATCAATTAAGATTGCTGCATTCTTGGACAGGCCAGAGTGGTAGTATCAGAGAAAGGTGAAAAGTTTCACGTACTGTGGAGGCGACATGATCAATTAAGTTGGCTTCACTCTTTGACAAGCCAGCGTGGTAGTATTGTTGGTAGTTTGCCTAATAGATATACTTTTAAGTTGATTTGGGTAATTCAGTCTTTGAAAATAGTTAACAGATTCAATGCACACGGAAGTGATGACAGTATCGATTAACAGTTTTAATGACGGTGTAGAGTTTGTGGATTTCAGGTGATAGGTAGATATATGATAGTTAATTATGTAGGTATATTTTAAATAATATTGGTTGTTTTAAGTAAAAATGTTTATTTTTTTTTAATGTTATGGTTATATATATATATATATATATATATATATATATATATATATATATATATATATATATATATATATATATATTTGTGTTTATAACTATTATGATGATTGATATTGGTTATTTTAAGTATCCCGACATTAATGTTGTAGTTCGTAACGTCAGTCGTATGTGCTGTGTTAACTATTGATCATCATACATATCATTTTCACGATGGATGAAGGAAGAGAAAGGAATGAAAGAAAATTAATAGACACAAACGTATAGTAAACACTACACATTATAGGATATATAGATACATATAACAAATGAACAACTGTAGGGTGGTAAATATAATAAATTAAAATAAGGACAAGTTTCGCTAGGGGTATTCAGTATGAATGGGGTCTAGAACCCAAACACGCCCTCTATAGGAATTAATATATTGGCTCGTAACCCCCAAGTATTGAACAAGGCAGAAAAGGGTGCAAGTTCAACACTAACATAGACGAAATGTTTCCCATAGAAGGCTGGGAGATCCGGGAAGTTCTACCACAGACACCCGAGTACTAATCACTCTACCCAGAAGGTGTGTCTATGTGTAAGTTGCCCCGCCCCACATTTAATCTCCCACATATATATAAACAATGACAAGTATCCACTGCCATGCACATCCACAGTATTACACAACAGAGGGACAACAACCACTGTTAGACACAACACTGGATTACATGACAAAGGAAAACAGCCACGGTTAGACAAAAACAGTACAATAACTCACTGTATCACATAACAATAACCATAACTGGACTATAAACATCAATTTTGGAACAACAGGTTAACAATGAAGTAACTTCAAGGCTTTGTTAAACCAAACAAACAAACAATTGTATTGTGGAAACATTTGGGTTCTGGAAAACCCTGTTGGCTACAATATGGTGACATGGACATGAAAAATTATCATATTTCAGGCAATGCACACAAAGTCTACAACCAAAACAGAAGTCTCCAAGAATATTTCCCCAAAAAAGGTTCACATCAAATACATGTGTCAAACACAAAACAAAGTAAATAATCCATACAAAGAAATAGATACAGAAAATCTATCTAATCTGTCTCTAGAACTATCCTATAGGTCTGATGATGACTCCCTCTCCTTCAATATCCACTAGAAAAAGTCTGGCCATAATCACACTCTCTATAATCCAGGAAAACAGCTGCTTTGTATATATCCACTAGAAAATTGGGGATTGCACACACACACACACACACAGAACTTTCACTTCTGGATCATATATCCATCGCGAAAAACATGTAGGTGTAATCCATATGAATCCAATGTGGATATACTGTAATATCTCAAGTCACAGTTGCTAAGTCACTGGGCTAGGAGCGTTCCAGGGTGATATAACAGACAGGTATAAATAAGTCTGAAGCATTCTGGCGTGGCGTGACACACAGGAGTCCATGTGATTGATTTGATCAGGATCAGGCACAAACACTTTCAGTATCTCTTTGGATGAGGAGTGACATCACATAATCCATTAGAATTTCCTGACAGAACTAACTTGAATTGGGCATGAATATTCCAGCCCCTTTCTCTGGGTTAAGATGTAGGTTATTCTTTCTTCAGTTGAATATACGACTTGATTGACCGGGAGTTGGTATGGTGCTTGATTGTCCCTGTCTTGGATATGGTGGATGAGAAGATTCAAAGGAAGCTGGGAGTTCACAAAATCAGTTGGTAAATCCATACTGGTAAATGATGGTGAATTCCAGACTATCCATGAGCCTCTGGAATATGACAGTTGAACGTGGACTCAGGCGGTGACTTTTAGAAGAGGTTATACTCTGTATCCATCTAGGCCAGGCATGCCTCATGTCTTTGCAGACATTGCAACGATTAACACGGTCTGTAAGTTCCCAGAGGTAGGGAATCCACTTCAGCATATTTAAAATCCGTTGTTAAGTATCCAGGCATTGACATTCAGGTTCAGGGTGAGTAGCAGTAACCAGCACTCTCTGTAGAATATTAGGGGAGGCTGATATCCCAGTTTCCTGCCTCTAAATCCAAACAAGTTGACTATAAATCCAGTGCCAAGCATGGTGACTAGTGCCAATTACTCCACCGCCATCTCTAGCTGCTGTATAGTGAAGAAGAACAGGGTTGATATAGATTAGTTATACAATCCAAACTTGGATAACAATGTATCATAATAAACTATACATATATATGATGAATAACAGTGTATCATAATTAAAAATAGAGGGAACAAAAGGGAAGAAGAAAAAAAAAGGTGTAGCTAGTTCCCTAGCACTTGTCGCCTACTGTAGAGTTTTGACCAACTCCAAAAGTGAGTAAGGTATCTACTCAATAGGTACATCTCTTCTGGACTGATACTGGAGCTTCCTGGGAGGTTTTCTTCACCTCCTAAATATGCAAACATCTTTTGATAGTACCGCTGTCACAGTCATGGAAAAAGTTCCTGAGACAATGTTCCTCATGTACACAATTCATAAATCTCCTTTCCATAGTTACAAACAGCATTATGTGACTACCACTGACAAATGGCAAAAAGGCTAGCTACCAGATTAGTCATCTCCTCTTGCATCATCATCATCATCATCATCATCATCATCATCATCATCATCATCATCATCATCATCATCATCATCATCATCATCATCATCATCATCATCATCATCATCATCATCATCATCATCATCATCATCATGTGTTTGTCCCCAATGGGGGGGGGGAGTTAAAAGATCTACTCCAACAGTAACATCATGAATAGAATATACATATGATGAATAACAGAAAACCTTGTTAGTCTTTTACTAAACATGGTATGAACTCTCTAGTGGGTATTACCCAACATCTCAAAGTAAAAACACAAGAGCATGGTGTCATTTCCCACTCCCTTGAGATTATATATAGATATATCATACCAAATGACAATCTTATAACAGCATTTATTACAGCATTAAGCAGTAACAATCATGAGCATAAAAGGTAAAATACTCATAAAAGAGAAATCATGGGAATCTTTTCCCATACACTTGAGATTATGTATATCCTACCACATGAAAATCCCATAACATCATTTATGAAAATAAAAGACTACAAGACAATCTCTGTGTATTTACAACCAGGTAAACAAAAGATTAACTCCTAAGTGCATGAAAAAGTCAAGCGAGAATATATATCTCTCTCTATCTATCTAACAACCTATATTAAAGTTGTACACAAATGTGAGATAGTAATATTTCTCCATCATAAGGGCAGAAATACAAAATATGCACTCAGGAAAAAACCACTTTAAAACACAGAGACCAGTTGTGAAAAATAAGCATTTAGGAATAAAGTAAGTTCACAAAATCATCTCAGAAGAATGACTCATAGCAAGATTATATTGTAAGCTTTATGAAGGCTGACTGGACAACATGGCGATGTCCAGGCTGTGTGACGTAAACCAACATTTCAATGAAAGCGATTCTCCTAATTTTCACACACACAACTTCAATCATGATATTAGTTGCCTCAAAGCATTTATCCTAATACATAACATGATATGTTGTATATAATATAATGCTCACCTAAAACGCAGAGAATAAGTGGGCTTTAAATTAACCCATTAACAATGGGTCACCCGCTAACGTTGGAGAAACATGGCGATTGACCAGACCGCTTTGTCTACCAAGCCTTTGTCTAGATTAAGCCTGTGTTTCCGGGGCGCGGCCAATCAATTGTCTTAAAACGAAACGAAATTTCGTTTCGTTAATTTTCCCGTCGAATTTTTAATAGCCTCGTGCCTGCAGGTAGCGCATCCTAGCAACGTCTGCTGGAAAAGACTGCGAGATGATGACATATATGTCACAACAACACATTATAGATATATAACACAGTTATATTGAGAATAGTTTTCCTTATCCACATGATGTAGCGAAAAGAAATGATGGTGTACCAGGTTGACTTGCACTTGTGTGGATATATGTATTCACGTCAGGGACAATCAGTTGTCGACTACGGATCATGTGATCGTTGGGTATGCAACACTGGATGGTGTTTTTATTTAACTGACAGCACTCGGGGATATAGAGACCGTTAGTAGTTTTAAGGTGTCATCATATATACGCGATAACAGATCTTAATATATGAACTGGCGGTGTTTGAGCCTTAGTTTAGTTACAAGTAGTCGGGCATGTTAACGCGATAACATCTCAAGGATCATTTATAGAATGTAGAGGTGGCGGTGTTCGGGACTTGTATTTTAGTCCGGTGTTCAATATCCCACGATCTAGATTGATTCACGTTGACAAACTAAGTTCCAAGGACGATGAATGCGTTGTCTATCACAATAGGATGTAATTTACGTCGTAGACATCATTTGCTTGCATGTCAAGATAACATAGAAAATGGTCTAACGATCATTTTCATTGTAGAGGGGGCAAAGCTGTCATGTGGCAAATGACAGTGATGCAACTTTAAATTGATGAGTTAGCGCATCAAAGAAGAAGATAAAGAGTGGCACAAATGGTGAACATTGTGACACCAACATTGAACGCAATTTAGACGCATTGTACGACGTCACCTAACACCGTAACGGCTTAAGCTTTAGTTTGTGATCCAGCAAAGTCAAGTTGGGACGTTCTTCAACACCAGTCACAGAATACCGGCCTTTATGATGTTGCCAATCCTCAGTGTCCACATGAAGTCGCTCTAGGTGTGTCCGGCAATTGACTACAGGTACTCCTGGCTATCCTGATGCCACGGTCGCTGGCATATATCGTATTCCCTATATGACAGTGGAAGGTAGGCGTTTGTTGTACATTCATTATCATGGCAGGTGGCCCGCTTGGTGCCCAACTATCCACACAGTCTAGATAGATGAATAGCGATGGAGAAAGCAAGAGCGAAAGTGCGGTGCGAAAGTACTCAAGATTGGATGCGCTCACTCGCTCACGTTTGCTGTTGAAGTTGCCTGCGATAAATTATATCTCAGTTCACTTGAATGACTTTGTTGTTGGATTTATGTTGGAGTCAGCATAGTGAGGCTGTCCTACATGTGATTATACAATTTAGCTCATGCAGTTAAACGTCAGGTCAATATCATTGTAGAGGAAGCAGGGATCAGCGTTTAACTCTTGACACTGAGAGTGTGTCTATAACTGAGTTTATGGTATGACAGCTTAACCCAAATTAGGCCTGATATTCATTTTTGTACCATAACAATTTTGTATCAAATGATTTTTTTTAAAGGTTCTAGTTCACTGGTTGAAATCAGACCCTTTTGTTTTTCTTTTTATTAAAAGAACATATAAGTGTGTGGTATTTTAATCTAAGTAATTCACTCTTGATTCTTTTAATGCAAGGTGTGCGAGTAAGTGGGTGATATTTTATCACAAACAGGGGAATAAAACTAATCGACAAAGGAACGAGGTCAGATAATGTAGACATGTGTGTTATGTCTTCCTATATACATGAGTGTTATTCACCTTCTGCCTTTGTCTCCCAAGTGAATCTCAGTCTCTTCTACCGGGACCATCCCTTTAGACATCCTGTTTAAACGAGCAACAATTTAAAGAGATTTTCGGTTAACTCTTGGGTAGGAGTTATGTTTATTTTAATAGAATTACCCGAACGACCGGCGACACACACACATACACACAGACACACTCAGGCACACATACACACATATACACACACACACAATCACCAACCATGTTACGCATATCGTAATGAAAAACAACAATCATATAGTATAATAATAAGTAAGTTCTCGAAAACTGTCCACTCATCTCTGAAGTGGTCACAAGTGGTCAACAAGGTAGCGTCACTGGACACTGTCGTGATGCATTCAGGAACCGCTCCATGCATCAGAGCTGCTTAGACTGATGTCGCTGTCTGCAGCATTGTCGCCGTCACGTTTAATGGCTCTCCGGATGTAGACCCACGTGATCACAAACGATAGTAAGGTGGATACTACCATGGCGGTGATGAGATACAGCCATGGCATCGACACCGGAGCTGTAACAATATCATGGCATAGTCACTGGAGCTGTATCAATATCATGGCATAGACACCAGAGCTGTAACAATATCATGGCATAGACACCGGAGCTGTAACAATATCATGGCATAGACACCGGAGCTGTAACAATATCATGGCATAGACACCAGAGCTGTAACAATATCATGACATAGACACCGGAGCTGTAACAATATCATGCATAGACACCGCGTGGGTTACAATATTATGGCCAAGATACCGGGGCTGTAAATATGGCATAGACACTAGAGCTGTAACAATATCGTGGCATAGACACTAGAGCTGTAACAATATCGTGGCATAGACACTAGAGCTGTAACAATATCGTGGCATAGACACTAGAGCTGTAACAATATCGTGGCATAGACACTAGAGCTGTAACAATATCGTGGCATAGACACCGGAGCTGTAACAATATCATGGCATAGACACCGGAGCTGTAACAATATCATGACATAGACACCGGAGCTGTAACAATATCATGGCATAGATGCAGAGCTGTAACAATATCATGGCATAGATGCAGAGCTGTAACAATATCATGGCATAGACACCGGAGCTGTAACAATATCATGGCATAGACACCGCGTGGGTTACAATATCATGGCCAAGATACCGGGGCTGTAAATATCATGGCATAGACACTAGAGCTGTAAAAATATCGTGGCATAGACACTAGAGCTGTAACAATATCGTGGCATAGACACGGGAGCTGTAACAATATCATGACATAGACACCGCGTTTGTTACAATGACGTGGCCTAGTGGTGTCAGGTCTTAGTCAGATATGACTGAGCTACCGTATAACAGTAGCCGGTACTACCTGCTTTCTGTTAGCGCCGAACGTTGGGCGGCGCTTACCAAACCCGGCACCCCACATTGTGCCAACGGCTTCGGAAAAAAGAGCACAACTGGGAGGGTACAAGCCTTACCCTGTCGCGAGGAAATGCAACCTAAAGACAACGTGTCATGGCAGGACAGACCAGACCCTAAGCCTTGGTTGGCAGCTGGTCTAGGATCGAAGCTCCAACAGTCGGACAGTTAGAGCATTGCTTTGCTGATCCGGCAGCTTCTGCAGCGTGTCTTGTTCCAGATGCAGAGGTGTTACCTTTCCTCTGGAGTGAACTAGGCAGGCCGAGAGAGGGATCATGCTGCATGGGCAACACATGATCTCTCCAGGCTGTGTGCTATGGAGAGGCAATCACTGATCAGCTACCGCCCACCTCAAGCTGGGCATCCCCCAGTCAATTGGGTGCTGATCCACCACAGCCTATCTGCTTCAATGGTTGCTTGGGGCAAGGACAAAATCCGAATCGCAGGCTGTAAAACCAATGCACCAGGTACAAATAAAAAGAAAAATAGAAACCTCAAGCTACGGCTTGCAACCTGGAACGTGAGAACCATGTGTCCAGGATTTTCCACTGACTTGACCAATATTGACGATGTGAGAAAAACGGCTGTGATTGACGCCGAACTGAATCGTCTTAACATTATTGCTGGCCTGCAGGAGACTCGCCTCGCTGAGGAAGGGTCACTCAGGGAAAACAATTACACCTTCTTTTGGAAGGGTAGAGGGCAGGCAGAAAAAAGGCAACACGGTGTGGGCTTTGCAGTGAAGAATTCGCTACTGGGAATGATTGAAATTCCAGCAGGAGAAATGAAAGACTATTATCCCTGCGTTTGGCAACCTCTTGTGGTTTTGCAACCATTATTATTGCATATGCACCCACACTCGATTCCTATGATGATGTTAAGGATTCGTTCTATGAGGAGTTAGACTCCGTGATCAAGGCAGTTCCAAAATCTGACTACATTTATATGCTTGGAGATTTCAATGCTCGTGTGGGCTAGGACTCGAGTCCATGGCTAGTGTGCCTTGGAACATACAACATCGGTCGCATGAATGAAAATGGGCAAAGGCTGCTGGAGCATTGCACCAGAAATGACCTATGTATTACAAACTCCTTTTTTAAAACAAATGAGATGCATAATGTCTCATGGAAACATCCAAGATCCGGCCATTGGCACCAGCTGGACTTCATCATCACACAGAGACAACATTTGAACCATGTATCATTGACTCGAAATTACCACAGTGCTGACTATGATACGGATCATTCTTTGGTTGTTGCAAGGGTTAGACTGAGACTAAAGAGAATCTACACAGCTAAACACAAATCTAGCCCCAGGATTAATATTATTAACACTCACGATCCTGAAAAGTGCTTTCAGTTTCAACAGCAACTTGAAGACGCTTTCACTGATACACCAGAAAATGTTACAGTAAATGACAAGTGGGGTAAACTTAAGGAAACTCTTTATAAAACTACCGTAGGGGTTAACGGCACTGTGGATCATAAGAGGCAGGACTGGTTTGCGGCAAACACCCAGACTATGCAGCCCTTGATTGATAAGAAGAAGATATCTCTCTTAAGAAACAAGGAAAGACCAACGCGTAACACTCTGAATGAGCTAAAGCAAGCTATGAAGGATGTGCAAAAGGCTGCCAGGCAGTGTGCAAATGATTATTGGATCAATTTATGTAAGCCCATTCAAATCGCAAGTGATAAGGGAAACATCAGAAGCATGTATGAAGGAATAAAGAAAGCCTGTGGTCCAATGATCAAAAGAAGTGCACCATTGAAAACCTTGACTGGTGAAATCATAAGTGATAAGAAATAAGCAGATGGACAAATGGGTAGAGCACTAGTTGGAGCTTACTCAAGTGAGCCGTGTTTGTTTGAGTGGGGATGTGTGTGGGTGAGTGGGGATGTGTGTGGGTGAGTGGGGTGTGTGGGTGGGCTGTGTGGGGGATGAGTATGGGTGAGTGGGGGTTGTGTATGGCTGGGTGAGGCTGTGTGTGGGTGGGTGGGTGGGTATGTGGGAGGATGGGGTTGGTGGGGTGTGTGTTGTTGGGGGTTTGTGTGGGTTGGTGGGTAGGGAATGTGTATGTTGGTGGGTGGGTGGGTGGGTGGGTGTGGGGTGTGTGTGTATGTGTTTGGGGGATTAATGTTTGGCTGGGTGGTTGGAGGTGTGTGAATATGGGTGGGTGGGTATGTTTGGGCTGGGTGATGGGTGTGTTGTGAGGAGATGTGTGTGTGGGGGGATGGGTTGGTGGGTGTTTGGGTATGGGTGTGTGTGTGGGTGAGTGGTTGTGTGAGTGGGGTGTGCGGGATGTGTGTGGGTGAGTGGGGGTGTGTAGGACTGGGTGAGGCTGTGTATGGGTCGATGGAGTGGGTATGTGTGAAGCTGGGGTGGGTGGGGTGGGTGCGGGTGGGGGATGTGTGTGGGTGGATGGGGGTGTGGGTGTATGTATGGGTGATATGTGTGGGTGGGTGGGGGTTGTATGTGGGTGGATTGGGATATTGTTGGGTGGGTTTGGGTGTATGTGGATGGAAAGAGGTTGTGTGGATGGGTAAGGGATTTGTCTCATAGCATTGGAATATGCATTGTTTATGTTTGCAACACTCATTTGACAATGCATTTTCCTATGTGAATGCACCATGCACTTTTGATGAATGAAATATGAGTGATTGGAAGGGCCGAATGTAAGACGGACCTGTGTGCCCAATTTGTAACCCTTTTAAAATAAAGTTGAACTGAATTGAATTGAATTGAATTGAATTGAAAGGTGATTCCATTTCACATCCCTACTTTCCATACAATGCATTGCCATCATACTGGTGGGGCTGCGTCCACTTAATGTCATTTACTAAGCAACAGAAGGCCACCTCCAGAGAAGTCCACCCCTATGTTCCAGTCTCTGGACACTGGATGCAGCGTGCTGTTGGCAATGACATCCCTAAAACTGTTGAGAAAACAGGGTTATTCCCAGCCAGTATTTAGGTACAATGCCGAACAATGACGTAGATATATCTTTCTATGCCTTTCCATTGATGTGAAATTCTCGTACCCATTTGCACACCCCGTTGATTTATGAGTTGCAACAAGGGAAGGAGCTCTCTGCAGAACAGTCGAGGTGGAGACGACACTGTAGTACCGAGCCAGGTGCTCAGTCTCTCGGTCATTCGATGGTAGAAATGCTTTAGGTTCCACATCCTGCAGCTGGTCCACAATGGGTTGGCGAGGCTGTGTACTACTAAAGTGCATATATGAGCTAAAAGATACATACATGATCTGACAGATTTTTTTTTTTTTTTTTTTGCATATCCTTTACAGGACATTGCTGTCAACACCAGCATTTTTCAGCTGTATGTTGATTTCTTGGCAAGATTACGCTCAGTAGTTTGCCATTGCTTTCTGAGCGGCCGGCTCACATACCCCGTAAGTTATCGATGCGATTCGAACCACCGCTGATTCTTACCGTCATCACGTTAACCCACGAGAGTATACGAGATTACGGAGAAAAGTCATAACCTCTAAGCCACGAAGCCGGCGATCTGACAGATACATAGATGAATTAACATATACATAGATGGGCTGACAGGCACATAGATGGGCTGACAGGCACATAGATGGGCTGACAGATACATAGATGGGCTGACAGATACATAGATGGGCTGACAGATACATAGATGGGTTGACAGATACATAGATGGGCTGATGGACACTTAGAATGTATGACAAATACATAGATGGGCTGACAGATACATAGATGGGCTGACAGATACATAGATGGACTGACAGATACATAGATGGGCTGACAGATACATAGATGGGCTGACAGATACATAGATGGGCTGACAGATACATAGATGGGCTGACAGATACATAGAAGGGCTGATGGACACATAGAATGTATGACAAATACATAGATGGGCTGACAGATACATAGATGGGCTGACAGACACATAGATGGGCTGACAGATACATAGATGGGCTGACAGATACATAGATGGGCTGATAGATACATAGATGGGCTGACAGATACATAGATGGGCTGACAGATACATAGATGGGCTGACAGATACATAGAAGGGCTGATGGACACTTAGAATGTATGACAAATACATAGATGGGCTGACAGATACATAGATGGGCTGACAGATACATAGATGGGCTGACAGATACATAGATGGGCTGACAGATACATAGATGGGCTGACAGATACATAGATGAGCTGACAGATACATAGATGGGCTGACAGATACATAGATGGGCTGACAGATACATAGATGGGCTGACAGATACATAGATGGGCTGACTGATACATAGATGGGCTGACAGATACACAGATGGGCTGACAGATACACAGATGGGCTGACAGATACACAGATGGGCTGACAGATACATAGATGGGCTGACAGATACATAGATGGGCTGACAGATACATAGATGGGCTGACAGATACATATATAGGCTGACAGATACATAGATGGGCAGACAAATACATAGATGGGCTGACAGACACATAGATGGGCTGACAGACACATAGATGGGCTGACAGATATATTGATGAACTGACACATACATCGATGAGCTGACAGAATGCAAATTACCTTCTGTACAACTGCGTCCAGTGTAGTGGTCAGTACAAGGTGAGCAATTGCCGGTTGTCGCATCACATGTCTCATTGTGACAGAACCTCGAGCACTCTTTGAAACACAAAGTCCCATAGTACCTCGGGGGGCATTCTGACAATGTAGACCAGGAGACATGAGAGTTGTTCTATAGCAAGTATCCAATGCGGCAAGTATTCAACTATACCGTCTATGGTACCGCAAGGTTAACTTCTCTGCATGCAGTAATCAGCATGATGTTGCAGCAAGATTTACTCCAAAACTATTAGCAGACCAAGAGCCTGGCTCTGTAATTATCATTATGTAATGTGGTGATAAGCGTGAGTGAACATGGTTCACTATCTCACAAGGGCACAAGAGTCTCGGACCAGGTTTATTGTACAGGACCAGAGATGTCCATGTGGCCAAGAAATGTCGATAGTTATCCTGTTCTGTTCTTCTCTCTTTGCCCAATAAGTGTCATAGTTGCCACAGTGTATTCAAGGTGCATCTCTTCATAAGAAGTCAACTCTTTCCTGACTGCCTACATCTAGTGGTTGAGTGGAATTAGAGACTGGTTCTTGAAAGGCTGATTCGTTTTCTGTCCTGTCCACCCTTGGCGATGTTTACATTTGTCATAGAAACAGCAATATTTCTCTTATTCGTAAATATGTAAATCAGTACACTTATCTCGAAACAGTCATAACTTCTGATTGGAGATACTTTGAAAAATATTAGAACAATAATTGTCATGACAAAGGTAGCCTTTTTCAAGATGGAAAACATACTGACCAATAAAATGATGTCATTTACAGCGAGAAAAAAGTGTTTAAGTGCTACATAAAATCTGTACTTTGTATGGGTGTGAAGCGTGTACAATGAGTAGACATACTCGAATACATCTAATGGCTGTAGACATATGATCTCTGAGGAAAATGCAAAGAATACCATGGACAGAGAAAACAACCAATGACCAAGTCCTTCAAGAAACAAGTGAAAACCGTAAACTGATTACAGAAACGAGGCGTAGACAGTGACAATCTTCGAACACTTTATGAGACAAAATACGTTGGAGAACTTGGTGACAACTGGCACGACTTACTGAAACGATAAAGAGGAAGGCAGTAAGAGAGGAGTAACTACCCTGATGGCTTAGCCACTTGGTATGGTTGAGACAAGAACACAGAGCTAATCAACGAATCTAGTGATCGAGTGAGATGGCGAAACATGACCGCCCACGCTTATTTGCATGATACATGATGATAATAATAAGGAAGTACCCTAGATATTAAAGGCAGCTGTTCGATGCTGACCACATCAGCCACCGAGTGCCGGTTGGTGTACAACAATCAGCGACTAGCACCATATACCAACTGCGTATAAAACATCATGCAAATGATGACATTAACTGATTTTTTCTGTTGGTGCACAGCACTATTACTAATACTTTCTATCAGAATATTCATGTGTATGCATTATAATAAATCAGAATATACATGTGTATGCACTATAATAATTGCTTGGTTTTTACAACTGGGGAGACACGGGTTCGAATCATCGGTAAGGTGTGGATTGTTTTCTATCAGGGTCGAAAATAACACCCTAATATGCAGTTCGTGCAGCTGATTTAGCCAGGTGGCCATAATTCCCCAGGACATTATTGCCTCCCCCTTTTCTATTCGACGCCGCGAGGTACTATAGGCAGTATCTGACAAATTGCAGACAGCTGTTTTTTTTAAGTATATTTTACACAGAGCTCTAGTTAAATAGCACATGCTGAAAGTTGTATGTTTCTGTGACCTGACGAACGGTCTAATCGAAAAGGCGAAGACAGTAGTTTAATTTCAGTTTTATCATCACGTGCCATGCCGATAAACGTGGGCGGTCATGTTTCGTCATCTCACGCGATCACCAGAGTCATGAATCAGCCCAGTGTTCGTGTCGCGACCATACAGCGTGGCCAAGCCAACCAAGTATTGACTTCTCTGCCTTCCCTTTGTTCTCTTCCCCTCAATCTTGCCAATTGTCAACAAGTTCTCCAATGTATTTCTTCTCATAACGTGGCCAAACAACTGCGACTGTCTACTTTCTCTAATTAGTTTACGGTTTTATTTGTTTACTTTAGCGCTAGGTCATTGGTGTTTCTGTCAGTCTATTACATTCTTTGCATTTTAGTTAACAAACAGGGATTTCCCACAACCAGTGATTCTCGCTTTCGGTCAGTAATAATTCACATATCAGCACTGTGCTTTAAAGTCATGCTAGCTGAGTGGTTGTGTTAGCATACAAGACCCATACACACATAGTTATTGTGTTTAAAGTCATGCTAGCTGAGTAGTTGTGTTAACATACAAGGCCCATTACACACGCAGTTATTGTGTTTAAAGTCATGCTAGCTGAGTAGTTGTGTTAACATACAAGGCCCATTACACACGCAGTTATTGTGTTTAACAGTCATGCTAGCTGAGTAGTTGAGTTAACATACAAGTCTCATACACACGTATTCATTGTACTTTGGATTTGTGCTAGCTGAGTAGTTGAGTTAACATACAAAGCGCATACACATATAGTCGTTGTGTTTTAAATTAGTGCTAGCTGAGTAGTTGTGTTTGTAACAGAATGCTTCTACAACCAAGATACAATCAAGGAAGAATGAGAAGACAGACAAATAAAATTTCACCGCACTGCTCAACGTCTACAAATATATGACGCAACACTGCGCAAGTAGAACAGCCATTGTACAAAGCGAACAAAGCGCGGTTTGTGAAATCAAAAATGTTATGACATGCGCCTTACGTGTCCACCAGCGATAGAAGCTATAAGGTGTAACAACTTGACAGTTTTTAGAATCAAATTCAATGCCGAAACGTATCCCTAGTTAGAACGTCACGGTGGAATTCCAGACTAAAGGGAATCTTCGTGAGCCGACAGACTGGCTCAGTGGAACGGTTTTGGCACCTGTGAGCCAGTAGGTCGGTTCGGTATAGATAGTGCGTTATTTGTTCCATTTCTCTTATGTTTCCGCAATTGTTAGTGCTTTGGTACATTAAAATTGAGACAGAAACGTTTCGCAGTGTGAAACACACGTTAGCATCCATTTTGCTTTAACGAAACGAGTTTCTTGTAATTCAAAATGATTGTTGTGATTCGAAATGATTGTTGTGTGATTCGAAATGACAACGCCTTCTGGTTCTGGACCTCATATCTTCTTCTTCTTCTTCTTCTTCTTCTTCTTCTTCTTCTTCTTCTTCTTCTTCTTCTTCTTCTTCTTCTTTTTCTTCTTCTTCTTCTTCTTCTTCTTCTTCTTCTTCTTCTTCTTCTTCTTCTTCTTCTTCTTCTTCTTCTTCTTCTTCTTCTTCTTCTTCTTCTTCTTCTTCTTCTTCTTCTTCCTCTTCTTCTTCTTTTTCTTCTTCAGCGTTCCGAGCCATTGAGGTTCTTTGCTGCAGATAAAATCCGTCTCCATTCGTCTCTCTGGTTGACCTTCTCTTGCCAGTAGTTGATTCCAAGTGCTTGTAGGTCTGTATATATATTATCTCCACACCGTCTTCTTGGTCTACCTCGTGATCTACGGTCATTTATTTCCTGAGTGTAAGCGAGTTTTGTTTCCCTATTATCTTCCATTCTTTCTATATGCCCCAGCCATTGTAATCTATTAGCCTTCATGATACCAGTGATTAGCGGGGACTTAAACGAAACGTTTATAAATGTCTTTGTTACTTCTTCTTTTCCACTCTCCACTTTGTGTATCCCTATTGGGTCCAAAGATGCGTCTTAAAACTTTGTTCTCAAAGGTTTGTAGCAAGGCTTCGTCTCCTTTCGTTGTACTCCAGGTTTCAGAGCCATACAGCACAACTGATCTGATCAGTGTTTCTGGACAACATATATTTTATTAAAATTACCGTTTTACACAATTTTATATTATAGTTATTGTGATTTAAAGGACTTTGTGCAGGATTCTAAAACTAATATGACGAGCAGTATTCAGTTAATTATTTAGAAGACGGTCGTAATGTATAAAGAAAACTAATATTGATAGTTCCTCATAATATGATGGCACATGCCGACTTGTGCTTGCGCTAATGAGCCACACTTGTGCCACTAAATTTGCTTTGCCTGACACAGTATTTAAGGAGTATTTAAATAATTAATTGTAAAAGAATAACAATTATAACTAAATAGGAAATAGTGTTCATATTGTTTCTCAGTACAATCTCAGTACAATCTGCCTTGTGTGTCCCGAACATTTTCCATTTTGTGTGAAAATTATGTGCTTCAAAATATTATGTTTTAATTGTGTTTTATTGGTGTTATGGAGCAGTTCTTGTGATATTATTATATACAAGTTGTGTAATTAACATTATTCAGTAAATTTAGCTGGATTATCTGCAGCGGATACAAAATAAAGCATTGGTAAGTGGAAATGTGTCATAACGTCACCCCTTTAATTTAAATTGTTATTACTAAATCTCTCATTATTGTCATAATATTTCTAACCTATCAATTAATTATTAACACTGTCGTGTTTCCCGCACAATGTCCTTTAATTTGATATAACATGTAATACATCTGCAACAATTGTAACTATTTTCACAACATTATTGTGACCCACACCTACTTCCCATTTTCTGCTGTGAATTTCTGTTTGGTCAGGACCACATTTTTGTTTAGCAGGCGATCAGTTAAGATCTGACCAACGGCTGGTTCAGGAGACTACCTACCTTGACAACTATGTGTTAAACACAGATTAGAATTTGAAAGGCCAGTCAACATGGAAGGGCGTTAGTCAGAACTGGATATATATATATATATATATATATATATATATATATATAATATATATATATATATATATATATATATATATATATATATATATATATATCCTGAGGATTCCTCCAAAAGATCCTTCTCTGGAAGAATCAGGTAAAAGCGATGTTTTAAATATGTATATATCGTATGCTGGCATCCTGGCCTAGAGGTTAGCGACTTTTCTCCGTAATCTCGTATACTCTCGTAAGTAACGTGACGACGGTAAGAATCAGCAGTGGTTCGAATCGCGTCGGTAACTTACGAGGTATGTGAGCCGGCCGCTCATAAAGCAATGGCAAACAACTGAGCGTAATCTTGCCAAAAAATCAACAATCAGCTGAAATATGCTGATGTTGACAGCGATGTCCTGTAAGGAATATGGAAAACACTTTTTTATTTATCGTATATCGATAAGTCTTGATTATTATGCTGTCTATAATATCATGGGGATTTTATTTCCTAGTATGTATTCCTCTTTATATCTACAGTCTCTACATTTGTGGGCTTTGATTTTGTCTGACCAGTGCATGTTACCTCTAAAGAGTTAAATAAGAGCTATTATTTTATCATTATGTTGTATATTGTTGTATTACTGTAGTTCTTTTATTCTAACCAGATAAGTGGAAATACCACGCTATGCTACGACTAGTTTGCATGCATGCGTTTTAATATAATCTTGATTTACGGGATGTATATAATGTTTACACTAATTATAACACACTAAGTGAATGTTTGTTCTGCTATTATTATGGGTAGCTTCCTGTATGCTTATTGCCCCTTGTTGTAGAATGCTTCAGATGTAGTATGTTACCCCATGGTAAATGTAATACGATATTATCGTGTTTGTGTTTAAATCATATCTGTTGTGGTGTACAGATTACCCAATCTAGGTGATGGGTATATCGCGTGCGTAGCCCTTACAAGTGCGTGGTGAACGTGCGTTCAGCGTAACTCATCTGGGGCCTAACAACGGACTTATCACCGGCACGGTAAGCCAGAAAATCAAGCACTCTTGTTTTAATACCAATAAACGCTTAATCTGCTGAAACAACTTTGGTGAAGGAGCGGCTGCAAAGAAACGATGTGTATTAATGAGAGACGTTGAATTAGGACACTACAACTCTCATGACATGATCGTTAAGTTGAGGGCAGCAATTGTAACGACAGGACAATTTCGACTACGGAAAAGCCCATCCGAATCGACAGAATGAAAGATAAAGCTGGGTAAAGCTGGGGCGACCATCCCCAACCCAGCGCGTCCACAGGTGGCGGATCGTGGAACGGCCTCTAGATATAGAGGTTAGCAGCGAATACCCAATAAGCAGCCGCGGACCAACTCGCGGTGGGCATAGAGGGCGAGGCGGGATCTCAGGGTGGGATCTGAGCAGGGGCGTCACTAGGGGGTGCGGGGGGGTGCGGGCCGCACCGGGTGACACCATCAAGGGGTGACATCAAAATAAAAAAATTGCAAATTTGACAAAGCAGACATAGCAAAATAACAAAAATTTAACTTTGTCCGAGTTTGTCGAAGTTTTTTATTTATGTTTTATGAACCTACGACAGGTCCAGCAAACCGGTAGGGAATTTATTTGTTCAAGAACTATTGCTCGAGAATTATGGAGGAAATTGAGAGAAAAACACAGCTCTATCAGCGTTCACGCCGGAAACTACACACCGAAGCGACACAACAAGCGACTAACGACGACAACTGCTAAATTTCGACACACTTCAAATAGAAAAGCGATTTTTGCAACTTGAAATGTTACAGGTCTAGGATATAAGGAACCAGCTCTCGTAGAGTTTATGAAACAATCAAATATTCAATTATTAGGACTCGCAGACACTAGGAAAAAGGGGCAGAACACGAAACAAACACCATGAAGGTTACGTCCTTATATGGAAGTGGCGTCGACCAGCGAGCTACAGCTAAACATGGAGTGGGTTTTTGTTGCATCCAGACAAAGCGAAAGCAATTATCAACACTAAATTTATATCAGAAAGGATAATACTAGT
>JACEFZ010003159.1:0-46314 GCA_014155875.1 Cepaea nemoralis
TGCTGTTGAGATAAGATTGTGTGAACATGTATAGAGCTGTATGAACTTACATTTCTATCTTCATTATATGCCAGGTCTGGAAAAGAAGACTCAAGTGCTACAGCCTGAAGAGAAAAAGACAGTAGCCTATCATGAGGCTGGACATGCAGTGACCGGATGGTTCTTGGAACATGCTGACCCACTATTGAAGGTAGTATTGACATAACAACTGTCATTTTGACAACAATATGATGTATGCATATGACCAAGTCTGACCTATCCAGCCACAGTGAAGACAACTATATGTTAGTAGTGCTTCAAGGGAATTCCTGATACACTGTGTCACAAAGTGAATGTTGACTAAGTGACAGATCGAGTGGCTATGGTTATGTCTAGGGTATGTCCTTGTAACAATGTGATGTTTAACAACAGATTAATCAAGATGCATCACCACCAAACACCAGTCAGTGAACAAGCGTTAATTTGCGCACATAATATTCCTTTAATGATGAATTAACACAGATACATGTAACATATAAATCCAGGAACAATAATTCTCTAAGAATATATCTCCATCCCAATGGAACACGTCGAATAACACTGCCTCTCAAGGCTACTCAAATATCGTCCCACACGACAGGTATACTAGCCTCTCTCTAGGCCCGACTCAAAAGTAACCCACTCTGGGTCTCGAATTCCACTCACTATCCCTGGAACCCACAGTGCGGAGTTATCTTCCAAACTCCGTCACAATTCTTCACTTTATCAGACCACGACCTTCTCCTGGTCTGGTCTACACTCAACTCCCTCTCAGCTCGGAGTTCAAACATTAACTGCCCGTCAATCTTTGTCCCTCTCTTTTCAACAATTCTATCCCCCACAATGCCTCACACACAACACACAACCTCACTGCTCCAACTGTCTGTCTCACCAGCTGACCTCTTCTCAGCTCGCCCCTTCAATTACTGTCCTCTCATTTACGCCCTCTGGGGGACCCACCATCCGCCCCATTTTATCTCGTGAACTGTTTATCTTGTACGGCCACTCACCTTAATGCCACTGAACACAGGCATGTGACACTACCCCACCCTCAAAAGAAAACATCGTTTTCAAATGTTGGGAGACTCATACTTATCAAATATGTGACCCAGACACATTGCCTGGGTAGTCGTTAGTATAAATCCAACTTACTCTAGCTACCACACTTAATAATATATCAAATACTCATAGTAAACTCCCATAATCCCCACACATAAATACAAACATACTTTCTATCTTTTGTATCAATGCATGAACTAATACATCACATAATAATAATAATACATCATAGAAAAGCATTATACTTATGTACCCACAGGTCTCTTACTACTTCACGACCACACAATACTATTTGTGTACCGACCCTATATCAGGTGGTTCTGTTCTTGCATTAACCCACCTCTGATTCCTGTCGATGCTGTGTCTACCTTTCATGTACCCATCACTCATGGTACCTCTACAATTACAACATCTGTTTGCTTATCCCTAGCCCTGGGTCAGTAATGTCGCGAACACTCTTTTGACCTGACTCAACTTTCCTATCTGTATATTGCACCGTTACACTTGAGTCTCTGTTTAGTCTGAACTCTTTATTCAATCTTGGCCCATATATCTGGCACCTTTCTTTCTGCTGCATACGCCTTATGCCTATGTGCCCTGCACATGCACTATCCTGAGCTGTTCTAGTATATCGGTGTCTGTGTGCTAAAGTTACTGCTACTTGCCCACGTGCAGTTCCACTATCTGAAAAGCGGCGAGTAAGAACATTGTTCTTCCTCTCGAAGCACCATCTACCTTTCTTTGACTGCCTATGTTCTACTCTCCTACACCCATGTGAACATTTGTTCAGAGTAGTATCTTGTCTCTGGGAGCCACTAGCACTATATTTGGGATCCATTCTCATCTGCTCAGCTGTACTATCCTTGTCCTGAGTTCCTGTGTCTACTTCAAGTGCCTCTTCTACCTCAGCTATACTGTCTAATTTAGGTTCTCTTGTGGTAACTACCTCATTACTGCTTACACTATATTTTTGGTCCCAATAAACTACTTCCTCTTCTGTACACTCTTTAACTCCTATAACATTTCCTATGATGAGATCTGCCACTGGTGAGTCTAAAACACATGCTGTCACTCTTCCTGTTATGTATGGTGTTTTTACTGTTATCACGGCTATTGGGTAGAATTCTACTGTCCCATTAAATGTTATGGATCTAATCTTTTCCCCTGTATAATCCGAGGGTTGCACTAAACTCTTTCTCACCCCGATGGACGTACATCCGGAATCCCTAATTGTTAACGCTGGCCTATCATTAACAAACCCATGATGCATCTTCAGACTTCCTCCTTCATGCACTGCTGATCCTGCTTTAACTGTGTGACCACATATTAAGACTGGCTGACTGTCTTTTTCAAAAAGAGGTTTGCACCCACTACAATCTTCATTGTTCAGCGTCTCAATTACTTGTGCTGCATTTGAGTGCTCTGTTTCTCTCATCCTACATTGATGACTGACATGCCCGTTCCTTCCACATTTGAAACAAGTGATCTCCCTTTTACTGTTGTTCGTTGGTCCATCTGATGGTTGTGCATCACAATCTGCCATTTTGTGTCTCCAGCTCCCACAATTCCAACATCCGGCATAATTTGGACGTCTCTGGAAGTTCCCTCTTCTATATGGGTACCGTCCTACTCTACCAACATTGTTTCCTCGGAAACCATTATCTTGAAGTTCTTGTTGCTCACCTTTCTGTGCTGAATCCACACTTTTCGCCCTTGGTCTAATGACTGGATTCTGGTCCTGTTTAGTGTACGCTGCACAGACTATTTCCTCACTCATTAGTTTCCCCATTGAACTGTTAGGATGTGCAGTCATATAGTTTTGCCCTAACTGAGACATTGTGTCTATGTCCTTTGGCTTACGTTCCTCGAAGAAAGCCACTAAATTAGTATTGCACGATGATAACACCTTGTCTCTCAGCATTAAATCCACTAATTTATTAAAATCTTTTCCTACCTCTGCCAGCTCCATCCACTTATTAAATGTGTTCTTTACTGTGTTAACAAAATCTGTGAAATCTTGATTTGTCTCTGGCACTAACTGTCTAAACTTTGTCCTATATCCATGCTCCGTTAGTTGGAACTTTGTCAGCAAACGTTGACGTAAGATAGTGTAGTTGTTTCTTTCTTCTACAGGTAAATTAAACATTGTTTCTAGTGCCTTACCCGTTAAATACTCGCCCAGTCTAATTGCGTACTCGCTTTCTGGGATGCCTAATACCTTCACTGATGCTTCGAATCTCGAAAGATAGGCCTCAAGGCAATCCCGGTCCGTAAAATATGGCAGTTTTAATCTCTGTGACGACTGCGACGGTTTTCTACTTTCCTCACTTTGACCCTTCGATGCAAATTCTAACTTTTTAATAGCAATTTCCGCTTCCATCTTAATCTTCTCTTTCTCAATTTCCATTCTCATGTGTGTCTCTCTCTCTTCCTGTAGACGCTTGTTTTCCATTTCAGCTAGTTTTACTTGCGTCTCTTTCTCTTCCTGTAGACGCTTTGCCTCGCGTTCATTATGCCTCTCCTCTCTTTCCGTCTGCTTTTGTTCTTTCGCTTCTGCATACTCCTGTAACTCTTTACCTTTCAGGCCTATTCTTTCACCTGCTTCAATATAATCCATTAAAGTAGGCATCTTGTACTTGTGGACACGTTGCTGTGAATCAGCCAACTATAAATGTACAGACTCTGCTGTTAGTCTTTGTGTCACTTCCCTAAGTACACCCACACTCCCTGTGTACATAAATCCGTAGTGCTACAATATCACTCTGTACTCACCCAGTCACTCTATAAGCCCTAGGTAGTGAGGGGGGAAGTATCACCTATACTCCCTCGTATATATATCTATGACCACAAGTTCATAAAGTCCCTGGAAATATTGTTAAACATACATATAAAAACATATACACACAAATGGATGATAACACTAAGTGATGACTATCCAACGCTAGACTTCACAAGCTGAGTACACGGAGACGATGATGACACAGAAATAAACCACAGTAACAACCACAAGCTTGTGTAGAGACACCCACAGTGCGCGTAATATATAAATTTAAACTGACAAAGACCACTAGACAGCAGAAATGACGAAAGATCACAATAAAAACATATATCCGACCACAACAAATATCATATATAAATATAACGAAAAGAAAGAGAGAAAGAAAGGAATATATACTGAAAATATACACAGATTTGACGTAGACACTTGGACACCATGTATAATGTCGAGACGACCCAATGCCACAGCACAAAACAAACTGACTCGTCAGCTGTCTCTCAACCAATACAATGTGCACCTAGAAACTTCACCTTTGCTCTGTCTCCCGCATTTCGAGAAATAAAGCAAAAATATCCTACTTATTACGACCACTGGACCACATACAAATATTTACGTAACGCACAACAACAACAATACTTAGGACGATGAGAACAACAGAAGCAAACAAGGGTTGCCGACACCAATGCGATGGTAGAATCTTAAAAAAAAAGTCCTTAATTTGTTTTCAATAGTCTCCGAAAATCGCCTGGAAATGTTTGTCGGTTACTGTTTTGAAAAGATTACGACGTTAGCTTCCCACAATGAATTAAAGTTCTGATGCGTTGTCACTTTTTGTTGACGTGGTGACACGATTTTCGACTGTCGTAAAAGTTGAAGATGATGATAATTATCCCAACGCCTTGTATCTTCACAGTCCGTAATGTTTTTGTAACCCTCCCTGTAGGGATGGCCTGTGATTGTATAATGTCTGTGAACGCTCTTGTTTTGCCAGAAATATTGGGTTTTCGTTGCGTTTTGGGGAGCCGAAAATACCTTTAAAATCAATGAATGTTTATCTGCGTAGTCACTGTCGCTTTGAAGTGATGGTATGGTTTCACTGTTGCTGACCCGGTTAAACCAACGAATAGCAGAAAATGATCACGCGCTTTAAATCCGCTTCGCAAGTCTTTTTTGGTGAAAAAATGCGCTCATATTTGCGAAGACGGCACCTGAATGACTGTTGTGGTTTGTTTGCCGATGATGACACACACACACAAAGACGTTAAACGTGAATCGTAGTTTCAGTAGAAACACAACGTGTTATTCTCCGTGGAAATTTTTCCGTCAAATTCCCTGGTTCTCGGCCTTGACATGAACCCACCGGTCATCTCTGTTTGTACCTCAGTGTACTACAATCTTCACTGACTGCGAACAAAGTAATGTCCGGAACTTTTCCGTTATCCACACATACTTCGCTGTCCTCGTAAACAGCACTGACCCTCTTGTCAACCCAATTTGTCCGTGGCGACTCACAATTTCCACCGTCCTCACCCGTGGTGAATTTTTAACCTATCGCCCTGCAACCACCCTGTGCTTTGTCCTCAACACACACACAAGATGTGTCACCACGCCCAGGACTTCTCAACGAAATTGCTCACTGTCTTAAATCCTGTCTTCGTCACACCCACACGCACCTGTCAGGATATCATCTTGCCAGTATCATGGCGCCGACTTTTTGTACTGTTCACTTGACCTATGAACACACGCGCCTGTTTGCGTTAATTTTCTGACGTCCCTGATAGCCGAAGAAATACTGCCTGGTATCCAGTTTACCTGTCCTGACCTTCTCGTGACCTATTTGCTACCCAGTTCCCGCACGGAAGAAACCCCAGTGTTTATAGCGTGGACACACTTTCCCCGTCTACTCTCCCCACTCCGAGTGAGAAATGATATTTTTACCTGGTTTCTCGTGGACTCTGTATTAATTCTCCGACACTTTTGAAATGCGCTGTCTACTGAAAATGGTGTTTATTCTTGACAGGAGAGCTCTCATTATTGTTGTTGTAAATGGGCATCCTTCTAATGTCTCTGATGTTAGTGTTCTCTCTAATCGACGAAGCCTCCCAGAAATCTTCTCTGTCACAAAGTGAATGTTGACTAAGTGACAGATAGAGTGGCTATGGTTATGTCTAGGGTATGTCCTTGTAACAATGTGATGTTGAACAACAGATTAATCAAGATGCATCACCACCAAACACCAGTCAGTGAACAAGCGTTAATTTGCGCACATAATATTCCTTTAATGATGAATTAACACAGACACATGTAACATATAAATCCAGGAACAATAATTCTCTAAGAATATATCTCCATCCCAATGGAACACGTCGAATAACACTGCCTCTCAAGGCTACTCAAATATCGTCCCACACGACAGGTATACTAGCCTCTCTCTAGGCCCGACTCAAAAGTAACCCACTCTGGGTCTCGAATTCCACTCACTATCCCTGGAACCCACAGTGCGGAGTTATCTTCCAAACTCCGTCACAATTCTACACTTTCTCAGACCACGACCTTCTCCTGGTCCGGTCTAGACTCAACTCCCTCTCAGCTCGGAGTTCAAACATTAACTGCCCGTCAATCTTTGTCCCTCTCTTTTCAACAATTCTATCCCCCACAATGCCTCACACACAACACACAACCTCACTGCTCCAACTGTCCTGTCTCACCAGCTGACCTCTTCTCAGCTCGCCCCTTCAATTACTGTCCTCTCATTTACGCCCTCTGGGGGACCCACCATCCGCCCCATTTTATCTCGTGAACTGTTTATCTTGTACGGCCACTCACCTTAATGCCACTGAACACAGGCATGTGACACACTGGAGTAAACTATATGTTAGCAGTGCTACAAGGGAATTTCTGATGCTCTGGAGTAAACTATATGTTAGCAGTGCTTCAAGGGAATTCCTGATACTCTGGAGTAAACTATATGTTAGCAGTGCTTCAAGGGAATTCCTGATACTCTGGAGTAAAGTATATGTTAGCAGTGCTTCAAGGGAATTCCTGATAACACTGGAGTAAACTATATGTTAGCAGTGCTACAAGGGAATTTCTGATGCTCTGGAGTAAACTATATGTTAGCAGTGCTTCAAGGGAATTCCTGATACTCTGGAGTATACTATATGTTAGCAGTGCTTCAAGGGAATTCCTGATACTCTGGAGTAAACTATATGTTAGCAGTGCTTCAAGGGAATTCCTGATAACACTGGAGTAAACTATATGTTAGCAGTGTTTCAAGGGAATTCCTGATACACTGGAGTAAACTATATGTTAGCAGTGTTTCAAGGAAAAGTGTTTCATGTTACACTGAAGTAAAATATATGTCACCAGTGTTTTAGGGAATACCTGTTACAATGAAGTAAACTTCTTCTGCGTTCATCCGGAGTGTTTTTTCAGATGTGATTGTGGTGTGTTTTGTTACGCACCCTTGGGCCAAAACCCTTAGGTCAACACATCCGACTTTAACATGTGTTTTTTAAACCAGGTTAGCATTCCTAAAGGGTGAAGTAAACTATATGTTATAGTGCATTCACAAATGTTTGCCCTCATTCACGTTCAATTTTTTTAAAAGTATATGTTGCATCATTATGAAATTTTCTCTACCGTCTTATTACTCTCCAAGGAATATGTCTTTGATAGGTCCAAATTAAATCATGGAAAGCAGTGCAATTTCTTTGATGTGTTGGTGAAAATGTTTTGAATTCATGCTAACAAACTTGTTTTACAGTAATTATTGACGTCAACACTGAACACTTGCATTCCACTATGCGAACTGCTTCTCATAATGAATTTCTCGTGCACCACTGAGAATATTCATTATTGAACACTGATGTTTCCATGTGAAGATGTAATACATTTCATGATATGAACTTCATCTCTGACACCCGTAAATTATATACTGCATATAAACAAACATTGAGATCTGCTGTACAATCTCCAGAACAAAAATTGTTTTGTTTGGTGAGCATAATGATAAGGCTATGTGCTAATTCTCATCATTTTCCCTCAGTTGGTTACAGAGTTATGGATTTTTATACGGGGGAAAACATTTGTGAACACACTATAGCAGTGTTTCAAGGGAATTCCTGTTAACATTGAAGTAAACTATATGTTATCAATGTTTCTAGGAAATTTATGTTACAATGAAGTAAAATGTTAACAGTGTTTCAAGAGAATTCTTCAGGCTCTTGCCCCCCCCCCCCCCCCCCCCCCCCCCCCATTTTTTTTTTTTATTAAATGCGGTTTTCCTAATGAATGTTTTTAGCATGCATTTAACGTAATTTTTATGTGAACACTATTTGAACATACTGATGTCTTCTTCAGGTGTCAATAATTCCCAGAGGAAAAGGCCTTGGATATGCTCAGTATCTGCCAAAGGAACAATATTTATACACACAGGAACAGGTGAGGATAAGTCCAAGGGTTGTCACTTTCACAGCATTGGATAAGATTATTACTGAACATTGGTAGGTAGTATAGTTGATAGTTTCTGATCTGTAAGTGGAAGTGTTGATGGCGTGAGATCAGTAAGTCGAATATTGACAGTTTTAGATCAATAAGTAAAATATTGAAAGTTTTAGATCAGTAAATAGAATGCTGACAGTTTTAGATCAGTAAGTAGAACTGTTGACAGTTTCAGATCAACAAGTACAAGTGTTGATAGTTGTAGATAAGTTAATGTGATGACAGGTTTAGATAAGTAGAACTGTTGACAGTTTCAGATCAACAAGTAAAACTGCTAATAGTTTTAGATCAACAATTATAAATTTTGACAGTTTTAGATCAACGTGTGGAACTGTTGACAGTTATAGATCACTAAGTTAACATTACAATTTTAGATCAGTAAGTAGAACTGTTGACAGTTTCAGATCAACAAGTAAAAGTGTTGACAGTTTTAGGTCAGTAAGTTAATGTGGTGACAGTTTTAGGTCAACAAATAGAACTGTTGACAGTTGTAAATCAGTTATACGTGTTGACAGTTTTAGATCAGTAAGTTAATGTAGTGACAGATTTAGATCACCAAGCAGAACTGTTGACAGTTTTAGATCAGTTATGTATTGACAGTTTTAGATCAGTAAGTTAATGTAGTGACATATTCAGATCAACAAGTAGAACTGTTGACGGTTCAGATGTATGTCAGGTACAAATGTTAATGCATGCTACCATCAGACACTTGTTATCAGGCAGCACAGCGGCTAGCACTCTTGCCAGATATTCATGGGGAGAATTTCACATAAAGGTGGACTTTTTATGTTAATACTCTGGATTCCTGCACTGACCTAGCCTTAAATGGGTACCAGGAAGTGTTTCTGGGAAGTAAAGGCAGCCAACTTCATGCTGTGAGTGCTGATGGATAGACTGAAGATACAGGACTAGTACCATAGGCTCAATATCCCTCGTTGGGTCAAAGAAGAGGGCATTAATTATTACTGATTTACTGCATACTCACACTAGACAACATTGTGTGTTGAGTACTAGCTATAATGAATGTTCTGTGTTAAATAGAATAGTTGTATGAAACATTGTCACTATGTAGTGATATCATTGTATGTCAGGTACTAACTATAGTGAATGTTGTCTGTTAGGGAGATTAGTATGAAACACATCATGAGTGATGTACAACATTTTGTCTCATGTGTTATGTTTGATGGAATTGTGTACCTAGTTGCTGGACCGCATGTGTATGATGCTTGGTGGCAGAGTTGCAGAGTCAGTCTTCTTCGGTAAAATCACCACGGGTGCTCAAGATGACCTGAAGAAAGTCACACAGACAGCCTACTCACAAGTAAGTGTGCTGTCCTCCACCAGACAGTTGATGATCCCAGTAATGCTTATAAGTAGAATCATCCTTCTGTGAAGGTAGCGTAGTGGACAAAGATGGGAGAAACGGAGATATTACAATAAGACTTCAAAAGGCAAGGAGAGATTTCATAGCACTTTGACTATTCTGGAAGCCACAGGAAATTAAACTTAGCACCAAACTATACATATTTAACTCCAACATTAAACCACTACCACTGTATGGTTAGAAACTTGAAGAATGACTGAACCAATTACTAATAAACTAGAAATGCCTGTGCAGAATGGAAGTACTTAAGTGGCATTACAGAATCATTAGTGTGGAGCTCATGGAGAGAACTAGATAGTCAGACAACAGTCATTTGGTGAACATATTTCTGAAAACATGGTATGGTATTGCCAGCTCATATTAAAACAACTCAAATATATGTCTGACTAAATGGTCCATGTAGAAAATGCCCTGAAGTAGGTCATATGAATGTTGTCGGTGCCAACCTCTTGTCACTTATGCTGTTTCAAAGCCAGATGTAGGTCATCATTACTTTTGACAAACTGTGCAAAGAGTTGTGAAACCTCCTCTTCATTCCTCATTTGATTTGAGTATGTCACAAGTTATGCACCTCAGAAGTCTGTTGGGAGTCTCCGTAGCGAAGGGGTTAAACCGCCTGACTCGGGCTCCGAAGGTTGTGGGTTTGATTCTGGGCAATGTCCTTTGGTTCATAGTGCATTTTTTCGGAGACTCCTGAGGGCCGTCACTGGAGCTGTGGAGTTCATGCTTTGTGCGAGAGACTGAGCCATATGTGATTTAAAAAACCCGATGCGATGAAATCGACCCTATCGTCTTTTAAGCGGCTTTTTAAAAAAAAAAAAGAAGTCTGATTTCAGCATGTATATGTGCCAGATGTACTTCCTATAGACAGGTTCCATCCAAGGTAGTGAGTGGGCTTCTGATGCCTGGGGGTAGTTATTTTATTCTTAGAATGTTGCTATGTCAGTGACCTTGTGGCTTACTCTTAGCAACCTGGTGGCTTACTCTCAGCAACCTGTTGGCTTACTCACAGCGGCCTTCTGGCTTACTGTTTGCAATTTACAACTGCTGTGGGGTTTTAATATGTAGTTTACACCACAGGGTCTCCTATTTTTTGTTTTATTTGAGAGAGCTATCCATGCAGTGTAGTGAAACAAGACAACAAATCTTCAAATACGTAAGTTTCTTGCTAATTAATGCTAGACATCACATGGCTAGATACCTCGTCCTTGACTTGGGGACAGTAATTACAAGTACCTCTGAAGTCGCAGTGGATTCACCTGATGGCAAGGTAATAGGGAAAGCTAATCCACGCGCAAAATTCAGTCCAGTGTTACTAGAAGTAGCATGTTGGACTATGCTTGTGTTCAAAGCAAGCAAGCGCAAATAGTATTGCTAGATGATACCAGATATCATATTGCTAAAATAGGATAATACCAGATATATTAGTTTAGTTTAGTCGATGGATCAACATCACGGCACACGGGTGTAACCCATAAGTGCTCTGTTCTACTCCTAACTCAAACCTGAGTCTGGAGAAACTCAGCTCGGTGCACAAACTCTGTAGCACCGGCGAGGATCCTGAAATACTTTGGGTAGATTTTTAACTTGAAATTTTGCCCGGGCAGCGCTGTTAGGCTACTCTTTTTCGATTTCCAACTGCCAAGGGATTTTTTACGTGCACAACAATACACACGGGCGTCCGATCTCACTACCCAGAGACCAGGGGAAATTTTATTACTAGAAGTCCATGTGAAAAAATCATGTTCCTCACCGGGGCTTGAACCCGGGACCTCCAGCACTCGAGGTGGACACCATACCACTAGACTACGCAGCCCCCTAGATAGATCCTCCTAGAGAGATATCATGTAAATATAATATCTATATCTATAAAACAGAATGTGGCTTTGTTTGTGTGTTTGTGAGGATTTATGTATTGGATGCGTTCGATAACGGTACATCCGATTGAGATGAAATTTTCTACACATCTTCCTTTCATTCCTGTGCAACCGACTATAATAGTTTCTTAGTGTAAAATCTTCGACTTATTTAATAACAGTTACTTTTTCATTTTCATTATATAATGTCTATATAGCAGGGGGACTTCACTCTAGAAAAGTTATTTCAAGGGGCATAACTTTTAATAACATTTCTATATACTTTATAGTCATATTGTTGGACTTACTTGCACTATTATTAAACTCTTTGTCTATAGTTATTTTTAGGCATATGAGTTATAATAAATAATGATATAATCTTTAAGGAATTTTCAAAGTTTGCATAAAAATAATGCATAACATTGTAACCCATCTATTTCTGCTTACAAAACTTATCAACTGTCATGTCGGTGAATAAAAACAGTTTTCATTAAAAATAATGAATGGTGTGTGGAAGGACATTCTTTTAAGTTACTGTTTACAGGCGAAACCACGCCGGGTCAGATAGATAGACAGACAGACAGATAGTCGGGAACGGAAGCTTATTTGACTACTTATATGAATGAATTAAATGACATGCTCCCCACCAGGGACTGGGTGAAGCCGGGCCGGGTCAGACAGACAGACAGATAAACAGACAGTCGGGAACGGGAGAGCTTATATGACTACGTATATGAATTAAATGAGATGCTCCCCACCAGGGATTGGGTGAAGCCGGGACAGACAGATAGACAGACAAACAGATAGTCGGGAACGGGAGAGCTTATATGACTACGTATATGAATAAAATGAGATGCTCCCCACCAGGGACTGGGTGAAGCCGGGTCAGACAGACAGATAGTCGGGAACAGGAGAGCTTATATGACTACTTATATGAATTAAATGAGATGCTCCCCACCAGGGACTGGGTGAAGCCGGGTCAGCCAGACAGACAGACAGACAGACAAACAAACAGACAGACAGACTGATAGATAGATAGATCCCCTCCAGGGCCTGGGCGAAGCCGGGCCGGGTCAGCTAGTATATATATATATATATAAATATATATATATAAACTTGTTTCGCATATTCTGGTGCTCACTTGTGGAATAGCCTTCCAACAGAACTGAAAACACCAATGAGTCCCTACACATTCAACCGAAAACTCTTTCAATACTTACTTCATACCGACTATATGCCTCCATAAGTCACCTACTAGTATCATTTTTCCACTATCATTCTTCACTGTATGTGTGTGAACGAGACAGTGGGTGAGAGAGTGAGTGAGAAAGAGTGTGAGTGGAAGAATTAGTATGATAGAGAGAGAGTGAGAGAGTATGCATGCGCGTGTGCCTGAGTGAGTGTAAAAGTGAGTGAGTGTGTGGACATATCTGTGAGAGATTTAGTTAGAGAATGAGTGAATCTGAGAGAGTGGGTGTGTTGTGTGTCTGCCTGTCTGTGTGATAGAGTGTGAAAGTTAGTGAGTGAGTGTGAGTTAGAGAGTCATCGAGTAAATGAGTGAGTAAGGGAGCGTGAGTGAGTGAGAGAGAATTTGTGGGTATGCGTGTATGTGCACGAATGAGTGAGTGTGAGAGCGAGTGAGTGGGTAAAAGAGAGAGCGTGGGTGAATGAGAGAGTGCATGAGAAAGTGTAATGTATGTGTGTGCATATCTGGATGTGTGTATGGGTGTATATGTGTGTACATGTGTGTGACTCTGTGTGTATGTCTGTACGTGTGTTAAAGTGTGCGTTCATTGTTTATATGCGTTTATATGTGTGTGTGTGTATGGATGTGTCTGTGTGTGTGTGCTCGTGTATGTATTGTATATCTTTGTATGTGTAAGTGTGCATGCATGCAGTGTATGCGAGGGAGTGTATATTCGGGTGTTATGTGAGTACGTGTGAGTAAGTATATGGATGTGTGCAGGTGTGTGTATTGCGTGGGTATGATGTGTGTGGGTGTGTGTATGTACATGTGTGTGAGAGAGAGAGAGTTGAGCGCACGCATGTCATCTAACATGCTGATCCATATGTTTTGTGTATTCTCATTTTTTTCATATTATCATTTTGATGCACTTGATTTTAACATGCATAAAATGAATTCATGTAAATTACTGTAAAGCAAGTGAGAGAGTTAGTGAGTGTAAGTAAGAGAGAGAGAGAGTGAATGAGTGTGAGAGTGTGTGTATGTAAAGAGAGCGCATATGTACAATTTTTTCTCCACTTCTTGCAATTGCGAGAATTCTCACGACAATCGTCAGTGTCTCAATTGTGTGTAAAGTGTGGGAGTTTGTTCTTATTAGCTTCAGTGATCATGTGAGGCATAAAGTATTTGTCTAGATGTGAGGATGTATGTATGGGTGTGTATGTGAGGGATATGTGTGTGTGTGTGGGGAATGTGTGTGTGCCTGTGTAAGAGAGAGAGAGAGAGAGAATTCAGTGCTCGCATGTCCTGTAACATGCCATTCCATATTTTTTGTGTATTTTCATCTTTCACATTATCATTTTGTATGTATGACACTTGATTTTATCATGTATAATATAACATTACTGTAATGTGAGTGAGAGCGTTAGTGTGAGAGAGAGAGAGAGAAAGAGAGAGAGAGAGAGTTGAATTGCATCACTAATTTTTAAGTTACAAAATGTATATGTACAATTTTTCTCCATTTTCTTTACAATTTTGCGACAATGCTCACGATAATGGTCACTATGTGTGTGAAAAGTGTGGGAGTTTGATCATAATAGTAGGTTGGGGGATCGGGGGATGTGTGTGTGGGTGGATTCGTGATGTGTGTGGGTGGGCTCAGGATGTGTGGGTGGGAGGGGTGGGTTTGTGTGGGTGGGTGGGGGATTGTGTGTGGGTGCGTGTGAGATGTATGGGTGTAGTGGGTGGAGGAGGATATGTTGGTGGATGATTGATGGTGGGTTATGGGATGGGTGGGGGTATATGTGTGGGTGGGGAGATGTGGGTGTGGGGATATGTGGTGGGGGGGAGCTGTGTGCAGGTGGGGGTGGTTGTGGGTTTGGGGATGTGTGTGTGGGTGAGGGATGTGTATGGGTGTGGGATGTTTGGGTGGATGGGTGGGGAGTGTGTGTGGGTGAGAGATGTGTGGGTGAATGTGTGTGGGGGGTGTGTGGGTTGGGGGAGGGGTGCGTGATGGGTGTGGCTGATGGATTTGGAGGTGTGGGTGGGGGATATGTCTGGCTGGGTGGGGGTGTGTGTGGCTGAATGAAGGATGTATGTGTGGGTAGTGAGGGTGATTGTAGTTGGGGGATGTGTGGATGGGTAGGAGATGTGTGGATAGATGTGTGTGTGGGTGAGGGATGTGTCTTTGGGATGTGTGTGGGTGTGGTATTGTGTGGGAGGGGAGCTGGGTGTGGTTAAATGTTTGTGTGGGTGGGTGAAGGTGTGGTTGGGTTTGTTGGTGGGTGAAGGATGTGTGTGAGGGTGGGGGATGTGTGCTTAGATGGATGGTTGGGATGTGTGAGTGTGGGTGGGTAGATAGGAGATGTATGTGTTGATGAGTGGGTAAGGGATGTGTGGGTGTTAGTGGTTGAGGGATAAGTACGTGTGTCTAGGGATGTGTGAGGGGATGAATGTATGGGTTGTGTGTGCGTGGATGGGAGGTGTGTGTTTGTGAATGGGGAATGTGTTGGTGGGTGGGGATGTGTATGAGGGATGTTTGTATGGGTGGGGAGATTGTGCGTGGGTGGGGATGTGTGTGTATATGGGTAGGGGTGTGTGGTTAAGGGATGTGTGGCTGGGGGAATGGGTGGATGGATGATGTGTGGTTGGATAGAGGATGTGTGGGTGGGTGATTGTATATGAGTAAGGGTGTGTGGTTGGGGGATGGGTGGGTAGAGGATGTGTGGGTGGGTAGAGGATGTGTGGGTGGGTGAGTGTGTGCAGGTTAGGAGATGGTGGGGGATGTTTGTAGGTGCGGGCTCGGGATCTGTGAGTGGGCTGGGGGAGATGGGAGATTATGTGGGTGAGTGCGGAATTTGTGTGTGCGTAGGTGCAGAATATGTGAGTTGACGGGGAGACATGTGTGTGGCTGAGGAATGTGTGTTTGGTTGGGTGGTTGGAGGTGTGTGGGTGGAGGAGGATATTGGGTGAGTGATTGTTGGTGGGAAATGGGACGGGTAGAGGATATGTGAGTGGGTGGGGAGATGTGTGTAGGTGGGGGATGTGTGGGTTATTGAATGTATGTGTGCTTGGGGTGTGGGTGGATGGGATGTGTGTGTGGGTGGGGAGATGTGTAGGTGTAGGGATGTGGTGGATGGGTGGGGGAATGTATTGTATGTGTGTGTGGTTGGGTGGGGAAGTTGGAGTGAATGGGGGATGTGTGGGTGGGTGGTGGATGTGTCTCATAACATAGTAATATGCATTGTTTATGTTTACAAAATTCATGTGACAATGTTTTTTTCCTATGCACTGTTGATGAAAGAAAGATGGATGATTGGAAGGGCCGAATGTAAGACGGGCCTGCGTGCCCAATTTGTTACCCTTTGAAAATAAAGTCTGTTCGTTCGTTCGTTCGTTCGTTCGTTCGTTCATATTGCTAGAATATGATATATTAAATATTCTAGATACTTGTAGATAATAATTACTGTTATGTGTCAAATCTGTTTGTTGATCGCTTTTGTGTGTTGTCTTTTTGTTGATCAATATGTTATTTGTCATATCTGTTTGTTGATCACTTTTGTGTGTAAAATCTACACATAGATCACTATTATGTGTCAAATCTTCTTCTTCTTCTGCGTTCATCCAGTTTTTTTTCCCCGGACGTGATTGCATTTTACAGCAGAGCTGCGTTCTTGCGCCTTTAGGCCGACACATCCGACTTCTGTGGGCATTTGTTGACCGGGTTAACCTTCCCGGGTGTTAAATCTATACATAGATCACTATTATGTGTTAAATCTGTATGTAAATCACTGTTGTGCATCAAATCTATATGTTGATCACTGTTGTGTATCAGATCCATATGTTGATCACTTGTGCATCAAATTTATGTGTAGATCACTGTTGTGCATCAAATCTATACATTGATCTCTCATGTGCATCACATTTATACATTGATCACCGCTGCGCGTTAAATCAATTTGTTGATCACCATTTTGTGTGAAAAGCCTCTGTATTAACATATTTCAAAGAAACTCACCAAGCAACATGCTCCCAGGTTGTCATATTTGGAATGAACGAAAAAGTGGGCCAGCTGTCATTTGATACAAGCCAGCAAGGTGAAATGACGTTCACAAAGCCGTACAGTGAAGCCACAGCCCAGCTCATCGATGAAGAGGTCCGCAAGATTGTGGAGCATGCCTACCAGAGAACTGTGGACCTCGTCAAGCTTCACAAAGAACATGTAGAGAAGGTGAGAATGCTTGCTTATAGGGCCCTCCCAACCTGGGCACCACCTCCGTGTCAGACAGTACAACATCAGTCATATAAAAGACAGTTGTACTTACTTCACTTCCATGTGCGACAGTACAGTATCAGCATATAAGACAGTTGTATTTACTTCACTCTCATGTAAGACCGTACAACTCCAATGCCATGTAAATTGTACTTACTTCACTTCCATGTAAGACCGTACAGTATCAGTCCTATAAAGACAAATTTTATCTTAGCATCCCCTGTCCATAATTTTGGTTTCCTCGCATAAGATATATAAAAAAAATTCTTCCCCTAGCGTCCAATACTGTATAAAAACCAGAAAAAATTTACGTAAATTTTCCTGGGTATATGTTACATAGTTACGGGAAAAACTTTGCTTTTTTACAAATCTTTTTTTAAAATTTAACCCTTGCTCAACAATATTTATTTTAAAAAATGCCTGAAAAGGGAAAAATCTTGAAGAGTTTAAATTGGCATGACCCCCCCAGAAAGGATTTTGTGTTTTTTTCCCCCCCCCCCCCCCCCCCCCGGGAAAAAAAAAAAAGGGGTTTTATGTCTTGCCTTTTTTTTCCGGGTGGTTTAGGGAGAGAAGGAAAACTAAAAAAATGACTGTTGAATTTTGGGGAAAAGCCATTTTTTGAGAAAAAAACGGATTTTGGGGGAACGGTGGTAGGATTTTTGAATCCATTTGAGGTTTTGAAACAAAAAGAAACTTGATTTTTCCCATTTTAAGTCTTATTTTCTTTTTTTTAAAATGTTAATCAAATTTATTTTTTTAGATTTACACGTTTTTAGTTATATTTCCAGGCTTTTAAATCGTATCCAAAAAATTAACGCCGCTCCCCCAAATTTTTTCGTTGCTTCATTTGTTTAAAAGTTTATAAAAATTTCCGGGGAAGGAATTTTTCAAAAATTTTTTCCATATTTTCATTTAACTTTAAATTATTTTTATTAAAAATTTTGGTTATTTTATTAAAAATGGTCTTTTTAAATTAAAAAATAAAAGTTTTTAATTAATTTAAATTTTGTTACTTTTTAAGTTTTTTTCCCTTTTGATTTTTTTTGTTGATTTTGGGTATTCTGTGCTTTAAAAGGTTAAATTTAAATTTATAAAATTTGTAATAAGGCACTGTTTAATGTTGAGATTAAGCTTCAATATAATTTGTTTCCAAACGCAACATCACAAATTTTTTTGTAATTTCTGGAGACGGGTTTTCTGAAGATTGCCCAAGGGGGAAAAAAAAAATTTCCCCCCAAAAAAAATTTTTTAAAAAAAATTTTTTTTTAAAAATATTTTTTTTTTTCCCCCTTTTCCTTTTTGTTAGAAAGCTTTTGGATGACACTTAAGGGGCTACATTTAAAGTGTCTTGTTTTGTTACCCAAAACTTGCAGATCTGCCTCTTGCCCCTGCTTCCCTTTTTTGGGCTTAAACCTTAGAACGGGGGCGCTTTGAAGGTGTCCTTCTTTAATTGGTTTTTTTTAATTAAAACAGGGACGTTTTTTTGTCATAATTTTATTTTTCCCCCTTTATAATTATTCCCCTTTGTTTTCTTTTTTTTGTTTTTTCCCACTTTTTGATTCATTTTTATTTTTCCCTTTTGTTACTTTTGTCAATGCTTTCTGTTTTTTCATTCCCCTAATTCTGCTTTTTTTCCATTTAGTCCCAAAGTAAATTTTTGTATTCTAATTTTTTCAAAATTCTCCTTTGGGGAAAAATAGATTTATTGAACCAAAAATTTAAATATTACCAATTTTGTTTAATTAGTAGGGGGATTGAATATAAAACTTTTTCAAAACATTTTGTTGAGGGCCAAAAAGGGGGAAAAAAAAAATTTTTTTAAATTTTTCCTTCTTTTGATTTGGGGGTTTAAAATTACAAACCCCTTAAATGAGTTTTCCTGAGTGAGGCCTGTTTGGAAAATTTAGAAAGGTATCCTACAAATTTTTAGACTGTTTGAGTTAAATGAGGGGTGGCCCCCCCCCCCCCCCCCCCCCCCCCCCCCCCCCCCCCCCCCCCCAAATCTACACGTGAAAATATGAATTTGTTGAATGCCTCCAGGAAGTAGTATATATATATCCAACATTATTTTGTTCCAGGTTCGTTTGAAGAAGACACTACACTACCTAAAGGTCTGGAAAATTGGAATAAAGAGAAAGAACCAAGTGAAAGAGAGCCGGTTGAATCACGATGATCCAGTACTTGTGGTTTGATTGGTCATTTTATTTTGTGCCAAGAATAGAAGAATTCATTGTTGCCGGGGTCATACCTGTTTTTGAAATTCTATTTTAAATTAAAAAATAGCCCAGTCTGTGTTTGTAAATTTCATACAGATAGCTGCGCACATGTATACAATGGGCAAATGTTTTTCAACAAAATGCACAGCATAATTCTTGTTTTAAGGTTTCTGTAGATGAAGAAGACAGATATGTGATTTCTTCTCTGTTGGTATCTTCTGTGAGCTCATCAAACTGAATTAACATTGTGACTTGTCACACTGAATTCACATTATGAGCTATACTGCTCATCCTTAGTTAGTTTTTTAGTTGATACATTCTCATTTACTGTAGCTATGAGTCGTGGAGAATATGAGTTCAGTAAAGTGTTTGTATGTAGGTACATGTGTAGATATCGACATGCAAGGCAAATTAATTCATTAGACAGTTCAGTTACCTTCAGGTAAACAAGATAAACACAAATGTTGTATATTCAATTACCAAGTAATAGAGAACCACAAAAGTTATATATTTCAATCACCACGTAATAGAGAAACACAGATAAGTGTCACTATGTTTGAGAAAGAAGACCGCTTATCATCAAACCTTGAAAAATGTTTTGTATGGCAACAAGTCCGAAACTATAATCTTGAATGTAAAAATATGAAACTGCATTTGTAAAATGTGTGAGAATGTTTTTGCGAGTATGTCTACAAGCTGCATTGTGAAACAGATGAGGTTTTAGAATCAAACTTGACAGAAAACGTGTTGTTTGTGCTACAGATTATATATATCCATATAGACTGATTTGCTGGTATTTTGTGTGAAGTGCTTCATTGTTTTTCAGTAATACACTGAATAAAAGTACATTTTGTCAGCAACTCTCGCATTGTCTTGAATCATATCATTAATAGGTTAGTTTTCAAATACACAAAACAAAACCATTGTTTTCTCATTTCATGACTTTATTCATAGTGAACTTGTGTCATGAGCTGAAATGTTGCAACAAGTGAGATTGGCCATGTATGCTAGAAACTTTAGTGTCATGAGCTAAAATGTTGCAACATTTGTTTGTTGCCAAAAGTGAGATTGGCCATGTGTGCTAGGAACTGTAGTCATCAGCTGAAATGTTGCAACATTTGTTTGTTGCAAAAAGTGATATTGGCCATGTGTGCTAGAAACTTTAGTGTCATGAGCTGAAATGTTGCAACATTTGTCTATTGCCAACAGTGAGACTGGCCATGTGTGCTAGAAACTTTAGTGTCATGAGCTGAAATGTTGCAACATTTGTCTGGTGCCAACGATGATATTGGCCATGTGTGCTAGAAACTTTAGTGTCATGAGCTGAAATGTTGCAACATTTGTCTATTGCCAACGGTGAGATTGGCCATGTGTGCTAGAAACTTTAGTGTCATGAGCTGAAATGTTGCAACATTTGTCTATTGCCAACGGTGAGATTGGCCACGTGTGCTAATGATTTCAGAAGTTCATTTTGTAATACTGAAGTGCATTTCACAACTGTGAGATACATTCTGTGTGATGTTATCTTTTATGTGGAACCTGAGCTTTGGGTTGTCACACAATATGTAATGCAATCATTGCACCCTGAACTCTAAGGTTAGAAAGAAACTATAGGCAGCAGAGTTGTGGTTCATTTGTTTGATACTAAGAAATGCTATGATGGCTATTGAGACATATCCAAGTACTCATCATCATCATTAAGTGCCTTGGAGACTGACATGGGCGTCCATGCTTGTGCACTTCTTGCAATTTAAAACCTCGTGTATTGACACCTTTCCGTGCCATGACAAAAGGCTGAAAAGAATCTTCTCTCAATTTCTTTCCACAAATCTTTCCAGTTTTTCTCATCTCAGATTTTGACCAAGAATAAATTATGGCGGCCTGTGCCAGGTTTTGTGATAAGCTGTCATACCCATTTCAAAACATTGAGATTATTTACTCATTTCACTCTAGACAATTTTACATCCAGTATTTAGCCAAGGAGTGTAGAAAATTAAAACTTGTTGTCCAAGGAATTTCCTGCATTCTTCTGAAGGTACTTCTTCATCTATCTTTCATCTTGCAAGCCAGCACTCACCCAGCTCTGCTAAGTCCTTTGTAGTTTAGTTTAGTCCTTTGTAGTTTAGTTTAGTCCTTTGTAGTTTAGTTTAGTCCTTTGTAGTTTAGTTTAGTCCTTTGTAGTTGCAGCTAAAATGTTCTATGGGATGAGGTAATCAGTCTCACACCAACCCTCCTTGGCCACCTCTTATGACATGTGTGGTCAGTTGCAGTATTACCAATCTCTTCTTCCCTTATAGGCATTGGTAACACATGGGCGGTCTTAAGTATTACAAGAGGCAAATTCTTCATTCATCCGGAATGTTGTTTTGGATGTAATTACGTTGTGCCTGTTTACAGCAGAGCTGAAATATTTGCATCTTTCGCCCGACACATCCGACATTTGTTGACTGGGTTAACCTTCCCGGAGACGTGATTTCTCAAATCAGGAAAAGACAAACATATTTCACATGCTCCACATTTGAACTTTACCCGTGACTTTTAATTGTTTTCGATGAAGTTTTATTCAATTATTCACTTCAGCTGATATATATTTCTGCAGTATGCACCTGACGAGATGCAGCAAACATATGCCAGGCAATAAATCATGCAACATCTTGTTTGTGGCTTCTGTGATAAACTTCACTAAGGGAATATAGTGTTTTGAACCTTATTTCAATCACGTAGTGCATCAAACAAGCAATGATGTACAGATCAGATGGAAGCAGAGAAAGAGGTTGACCACGTAACAAAAGGACAGACGGAATAGCAGAGTCCACGGGAACATCGATACATGGAGTCCATAAACGGGCCTGTCGTGCTGTTTATATTTTCACCTCGACACTGCAAGGTACAAGAGTAACATGAGATGAAAACCTTATTTCAGTAAAATTATGAGAAAAGGGTTTGGAGAGAGTTCAAACAACCAGGAAGGTTGAGCTAAAACAACCAGGCAGATTTGAGTTGAAACAACTAGGCAGATTTGAGTTGAAACAACTAGGCAGATTTGAGTTGAAACAACCAGGCAGATTTGAGTTGAAACAATCAGGCAGATTTGAGTTGAAACAACTAGGCAGATTTGAGTTGAAACAACTAGGCAGATTTGAGTTGAAACAACCAGGCAGATTTGAGTTGAAACTAACCAGGCAGATTTGAGTTGAAACAATCAGGCAGATTTGAGTTGAAACAACTAGGCAGATTTGAGTTGAAACAACTAGGCAGATTTGAGTTGAAACAACTAGGAAGATTTGAGTTGAAACAACCAGGCAGATTTGAGTTGAAACAACCAGGAAGGTTGAGTTGAAACAACCAGGAAGATTTGAGTTGAAACAACCAGACAGATTTGAGTTGAAACAACCAGGAAGATTTGAGTTGAAACAACCAGGCAGATTTGAGTTGAAACAACCAGGAAATCTGAGTTGAAACAACCAGGAAGGTTGAGTTGAAACAACCAGGAAGATTTGAGTTGAAACAACCAGGCAGATTTGAGTTGAAACAACTGGAAGATTTGAGTTGAAACAACCAGGAAAGCTGAGTTGAAACAACCATGCAGATTTTAGTTGAAACAACCAGGAAGATTTGAGCTGAAACAACCAGGCAGATTTGAGTTGAAACAATCAGGCAGATTTGAGTTGAAACAACCAGGCAGATTTGAGTTGAAACAACCAGGCAGATTTGAGCTGAAACAACCAGGCAGATTTGAGTTGAAACAACCAGGCAGATTTGAGCTGAAACAACCAGGCAGATTTGAGCTGAAACAACCAGGCAGATTTGAGTTGAAACTAGGCAGATTTGAGCTGAAACAACCAGGCAGATTTGAGTTGAAACAACCAGGCAGATTTGAGCTGAAACAACCAGGAAGATTTGAGCTGAAACAACGTGTAAGACAGTTGAAACAACCATAAAGATTTGAGTTGAAAAACCAGGAATACTGAGGGTGTGTGGAGCAAATGCTGATTGAGATGGCAGAGTGGCACCAATGTTCATCAGTTATGAAAATCACAGAGAACATGGTTTTGGAGAAACATGCCTGCCCACATCACCCACCATGCCACTTCATTGTGTGTGACATTCATTCAGTGTGAATCCTTGTGTGACATTCATTCAGTGTGAATCCTTGTGTGACATTCATTCAGTGTGAATCCTTGTGTGACATTCCTTCAGTGTGAATCCTTGTGTGACATTCCTTCAGTGTGAATCCTTGTGTAACATTCATTCAGTGTGAATTCTTGTGTGACATTCATTCAGTGTGAATCCTTGTGTGACATTCATTCAGTGTGAATCCTTGTGTGACATTTGTTCAGTGTGAATCCTTGTGTGACATTCATTTGGCATGAATCCTTGTGTGACATTCGTTCGGCGTGAATCCTTGTATGACATTCATTCAGTGTGAATCCTTGTGTGACATTCGTTCAGTGTGAATCCTTGTGTGACATTCGTTCAGCATGAATCCTTGTGTAACATTCGTTCGGCATGAATCCTTGTGTGACATTCATTCAGTGTGAATCCTTGCATGTCACATCATCTTTTCAGTGTAATGTCCATTATGTGTGTTCTTTTGTGGTGTTATCTATGCTACTCGATGTCTACAGTGTGTGCTATTGTGTGTGCGATTCATGTTATGGTTTTTTCTATGTGATCACTGTGTATATGTTAGTTATGTGGTATGTAATGTCTATAGTATGTGGTTTCTATGTAATGTCTACAATATGTGGTGTTATCCATTCTATAAAATGTCTACAGTATGTGGTTTTATCCATTCTATAAAATGTCTACAATATGTGGTGTTATCCATTCTATGTAATGTCTACAGTATGTGGTTTCTATAAAATGTCTACAGTATGTGGTGTTATCCATTCTATAAAATGTCTACAATATGTGGTGTTATCCATTCTATAAAATGTCTACAATATGTGGTGTTATCCATTCTATGTAATGTCTACAATATGTGGTGTTATCCATTCTATGTAATCACTGTGTATATGTTAGTTATGTGATGTCTACAATATGTGGTGTTAACCATTCTATGAAATGTCTAGAGTGTGTGGTGTTATCCATTCCATAAAATGTCTACAATATGTGGTGTTATCCATTCTATGTAATCACTGTGTATATGTTAGTTATGTGATGTCTACAATATGTGGTGTTATCCATTCTATGTAATCACTGTGTATATGTTAGTTATGTGATGTCTACAATATGTGGTGTTATCCATTCTATGTAATGTCTACAGTATGTGGTGTTATCCATTCTATGTGACGACTATAATACGTGGTATTCATTTTATGGTGCTTTCCATTCTGTGTAATGTCTACAGTATGCAGTATTTATTTTTATTGTTATTCATTGTATGTCATATCCATTGTGTTGGTTTTGTCATGTTATTCTCTCTATGTCATGTCCATTTGCTTGTTTTGTAGCGTTATCCATTCTAAATGATATCTGTAGCTTGTGATATTATCCATTCTGCGTGCTGGTGTCTACTCCAGAGAGCAAATGATTTCATGCAAACTGTAGAAGTGCTGAAGGCGTGTATTCCCTTGACCACAATAGTCATCAGTATTGCAGGCTGTTCTTCTGGGATGAAGGGTCTGCAGCTCGCATGTGGTTTTCATAGTACTTAGCCAGCACAAGACAGGCCTGTGTTGTGAAGGTGCTCAGATCTGGAGGGTGTGGATATACTGGGCACCCTAGAGAAAACAGCAAACACATTTACTTGAATTGATGGACTGGCACCTTGTCATCTTGATAAATGATTGTAAAATGGGGTTATACCTCTCTATAGCACATTGCCTGGGCTAAATTGAGAGACCATGTGTTGCCTATGCAGCATGATCCTTTTCTCTGCCTGCCTAGTTTACTCCAGAGGAAAGGTTATTGTCATGGATCTATGGCTTGTGACAGACAGTAATATTACTAATGACCCCCAACCGACCCGAACTGGTTGTCACAGAAATCAAACAGCAACAACGTTGTGATAACATTAAATTATTGTTTAATGATCATTAACCAATCAGTTACATAAATCATGAATTAAACATACTTAACCCAAGGACCACCTAATCACCGATAACCCGCTAAACCACTAGCCACTAATAACTTTTAATAACAACCCCTTAAACTTCTGCTACAAACCGACCCTATCGCTATCTGAAACTTTAACCTGCAGAAATGTGGTTTCTGAGGAAAGTGCAAAGAATACCATGGACAGATAGAAAAACCAATGACCAAGTACTACAGGAGACAAATGAACATCGTAAACTGATTAGAGAAATTAGACGTAGACAGTCAAAAATTTTTGGACATGTTATGAGAAGAAATGGATGGGTGATCTTAGTGACAACTGGCAAGATCGTTCGGCATGAATCCTTGTGACCTTGGAACCCTGGTCCTTTTTTAAAAATCTACATTCATAATAGGATGTAAACCATGGTTTGTCCATTATCAGCATTATTGTTAGACAAAATGTGTTTCGTTATGTCAGGGGAAGACCGAGAAGAAAATACCTGGATGGCTTGGCCACATGGCATGACCAAGACAGGAACACTGAGCTGATCCACGACTCTGGTGATCGAGTGAAATGGCGAGTCATGACTGCCCACGCTTTCCGGCATGGCACATGATTGATTGATTGAACTCTAACCCTCTCTACTAACACTCTCTAACAACGTCTTTCTTTCTCTATCTTTTTTCAAATGGTACACACCACGCATGCACCGAGCAGTGTGCAAACCCAAGCACGTATTGGGCCAGTAGTTATGTGTTAGATTAAGTCAACAGGTGTAATATGGGGCTGTGACAGTATGGTAACTGCACAGGGCTGGGCATTTATCCAAGAACCTCTGGTACTTTGGAATTCTCACAACCCCTGACCTCTTGGGTAGTGAAATCAGACACCTAGCCTTCTCGGTTAAGGGTGAAAAACAAGAGGTCTGTTTGCAAGTCGTGCTTATAAATCCTACAGCACGTTGGCAATCACAAAGAGTAGGCCATAACGATTCTGCCCTGGCAGAATTAATAGGAAAAGTCAACCTAGCCACGAGTAGATAGAATACATGACCTTGGATGGAATCTGTCTAGAGGGACCGAAGTCGGACACACTGACCTTTGAGTTGAGTAACTAGGTGTGATGCACTCCCATCGAAAGACAAGGGAGGAAGAAAACAGACGTAGTCAACATAACTTGCCTAAAGTACTTACCAACTAAACATTTCCATCACCAATGAAGAAGTTGAAAATGTCACACATTTTAAGAACCTTTATAGCAACAATGGAGACAAAAATGTTAGCAAGGTGGAGAAAGGAATGTTTCATGTGGAATGGCTCACTTCGCTTCAGAGGTAACAGATTGTAAGAATTGTATGGATATTTTGCCCTGGTCATGTGGGAGTGCGGGGGAATGAAGAGGTTGGCAGGGAATGCACCTCTTTGTGGTAGATTACCTATAGACACGGAAGAGGTGGTTGTGCGCCTGTGGGACCAGATGGAGAAGATGGAGGAACAGATTGAGAACCTGTATGTGGAAAGAGTGAGATTGCGGGGTTTCGGCAGGGGTTCTGAAAGAATCTCAGGAAGACCAGGATAACTTTAAATCATATAGCTGTGGGAACGATTAGTAATGTGACTCTTCACTGGCTGTTGAACGAGGGGACAGAGCGCATAAGGGAATGCCTTGAGTGTAGTGATGTCGGTTCTTAGTTCAACTCAACTCAACAGTTAGATGTAGACTGGCCAGGACAATGTAGAGGTTAATCAGTGTTAAGAGCAATGCCAGCCAACAAATTGGCAACATGCAGATATGACCCAGGACTACTTCACAATTACGAAGAAAGAAAATCAGGGATCTGAATTTACATGTTACAGACAAATTCTTAGAATACCAAGAATCAAGAAGAACAATAATTCTTCAAGATTTGAACATCAAAGAAAACCTGCTCATAAATATTATCATGTCTCTGAAACTGAAATATGAGGCGAAGTCATTAATTATCAGGAATTTTACAAATAACTTTTTTACAATAGTGTGAACCAAAAATTGTGTCTGTTATTTCTCAACACAAAATTCCCAACCACAAAATGTTTGTTCTGGAGATTGTACAGCATATCTCAATGTTTGTTTATATGCATATTGTAAAATGTATTACATCTTCACACGGAAACATCAGTGTTCAATAATTAATATTCTCTGTGGTGCATGGGAATTTCCTTATGAGAAGCACGCCACATAGTGGAACGGAAGTGTTCAGATCATTACTGTAAAACAAGTTTGTTAACGTAAATTTAATATATTTTTGCCAAAACAAAGATACTTTGCCGCTTTCCATGACTCCAGTTGCCTTTGGACCTACCAAAAACATATTCCTTGGGTGGGAGTGAATATAAGACACATTTCATAACGATACAACAGATACTTTTCCAAAAAAATTGAACGTGAATGAGGGCAAACATTTGTGAACGCACTGTAACAGGTCATGTCTTATGTCTAAGTAATACCCACCTAATTTAATTTCTGGAATCACAGACACTCCCCAGGGCTGAGGCAGAGGCATCTTTGGATAGTTTGGCATGGTCAGATGCAGCAATGGATATGGCTTGTAGGTTTCTTGCGATGAGTTCACCAAAATCTTTGCTGGCCGCCACAACGCATTATTATATGGTCCATATGCCTTTACATCTGGGCTGGAGACCGATTTTCCTGATTTATAACTCTTATACATGATATCATCGGGTGTCTTTCCTTCTTTTTACTAGCTTTGGTCTCTTTTGTCATATTCCCTCTGTCCTTATGTTTTCAGTTGTGGCTACTTGAATCTTCATACAGTATTCTTGTTTGAAGTCTGGTTTTTAACAAATCAAGGCATGGTCACCATCCGATCTGTTTTTATTCAAACTTTGTTTTGTTACATCTGAAAATGGTTATTCAAGATAAGATCATTATTACAGTGAAGTGCCTTGCTAACACATTTCTCCACGGCTACCATTTCTATCTGTGTGCTTATTTATTTACATCCTACAATTAAAGGCTGTTAAAAATCTTCTCTTCTTCCCTTCCATGATCATTTTTCTAAATGAATTGACCCAACAATTTTGATAGTCTTCTTCGGATATTTGTGGTAAGTTAAGTGGTTTTTGGGGCGTAGTCTCTTTCAAACAATTTAAATTACTCATTCTGTATGCCCACTGAATCTTCATCATACGTTTGAGAAGATACATTTCGTTTTAGGGGATTCTGAAAACATGACAGCACACTTTTTGTCTAACATAATAATGCTGATAATGGACACACCATGGTTGACATCCTATTATTACGAATGTAGATTTTTAAAAAGGACCAGGGTTCACAGGTCAATTTAGCCTAAAATGGGAAACCAGAATATGCCCTGGTTAAGTAAAGGCGGCTGTTGTGATAGCACCATATACCTTATAGTCACAAAGCTTTGAAAGGTCCTTAATGTTTGTTTGGTTTATCTATTGTGAATGAAAGATCTTGTCTTTTTAGAGTTTACATAAGGGTGAATGAATTCTATTAGTTGCAGTTTGAAGGAGATTATGACTAAGTGGATCATATCCAACCTGGCAAGCCAGTCTTGTTAGAATGAGACCTGGCGGCCTCAGTTTCACATCCATTGTCATTTACTGACAATATAGTACCTTACGGTTTATGGCAGGGGGGTCTTGAGCCTGAGGAATAAAGGCCACCTGGCTAGTGCAGTCGCCGCGAACTGTGCAGGCTAGAGTTTTCTTTTTGCTCCCCCCCCCCCTCGCCCCGACAAAATCACATACATCACTTGGGTATGGGAGGTTAGTAATTTTCACTGGTTACCTTTCCGAAGAATAACTAGCTGTGCAGAAAAGAAGATATCACCAACTTGAATTTTTCTATCAGAAATTATCTCATGAATAGTTTTTTTTGTTTCCTTCAAAATTCCTTGCAAATAACATGAGTTCTTATTAGAATTTAGTTGTAAATAACAACATAAACAGTTTAACACAACTAACACTGATACTTTAGTTTATTTAAAGCTGCATGTCCCTTGCAGGACGTTACCTTCAACCCCGAAGTGATTTGATTTTCTAGGCAATGTCATTGACACCTTTCCATGCCATTACTAAGTACGTCATAGTACTGATGTGAGAAAACATCCAATCCTGACGGGGTAGATATAATTCTACAATAATCATATTCCCACAATATTCTTTAAATAATTATGTCGTTTAAGTAACTCCCGGCTAGTTCATACATTCAGACTCAGCATGTGACTCTTCCGGTTTCAAGATGGCGACGGACGGTCGTGTTGTTTTGTGTTCGTTAACTTTTTCGCGTAAGGGATGGATTTATTCATTTCTTGCGTGTAATTGGTGTGCCAGGATGTAAAACCAGGAGTTTCTACTCAAGATCTGCGCGGGTGCTACGGAGTTCGTGCATCGAGCGAAGCCATCCTTGAGTGAATTTTCAGCAGCGTGTGTGGTTCTCAATCAAAAGTCTGTGTTTACGTTTTTTCAACATGGCGGAACAACGTGTGTTTTCCGAACGATCAGCAGTCAACATACCGAAGCGGCGTGGTAGCCGCGCAGGGAAAAAGAAGCCAGGTAAGCGCGGTGGCTTGAGACGTTTTAGACTCAAGTGTCACCGTCTAGGACTCAGGAACATCCGTATTCTATATTGGAACTGTGCCAGTGTAAAACAACGGGGCTCTATTTTAGAAACCCTAGTTTACAGGAACGACATTGTAGCACTCCAGGAGACGAGACTGGGCGATCAGCTACTCCGAATTGCCGGCTTCAAATGTTTCTATAACAGACGACATCTGGGAACGGCGATTCTCGTTCGCGACAGCATGGTGGCGTCAGAGCTAGACATGTCCAGTTGGAACAGTGACGATATACAAATACAGGCGTTGAGAGTTCATTCCAGTATACCATTCGTGTTGGTTAATGTTTATGCCCGCAATGCGAGTATGGACGCCCAGAAGTGGCAGTGCTTAAGTGGCATATTAGGCCACGAGAGAAATGTTATTTTCTGTGGTGACTTCAACGCTAAAGGCAGATCATGGGGAAACACTTCCTCCAATACACAAGGGGAGGAGCTCGAGACTGCACTGGAAACCATCGACCTGGTTTGTATCAACAGTGGCTGTGTCACCAGGACAGCAAGCCGTCCAGGCGATGAGGACAGTGCTATTGATCTGGCGCTAGTTTCACCTTCACTCACTACAGTGTGTAGATGGGGTGTCCTAGGACACCATGGCAGCGACCACCACCCTTGCAGCATATTGGTGGAGAAAGGCAGAACCAGGCAGCACAAGCTAAAGGTAAAGACGTTCCAGTATGACAGTACAGGGCAAGATGTGGTGAGTAAAATAAGACGTGACAAGCGCAGAACGTTTCAGGGCAGAAAGAAAAGGAAAAAAAGCTGGGAGCAGCCACCGTGGTGGAGTTTCGAGGTGGAGAAGGCTTGGGTGGATAAGCGTAGTGCTGTAAGGAGATGGCAAAATGCCAAGAAGAACAGAGCTGGTCATCCTAGTCCCTGCTTGCACTTAGAAAGAGAGATGCACACAAAAGTAAGCTATTTCAAAAAACTGGTCACGGTGGTTAAAAGCGAAAAATGGGCAGAGGTGTGTCAAAGAGTAAGCACAGACAAGTCACTGAAATTGTTCTGGCGACTACATAAAAGCATGAGTGGTGTAGTCAAGAATAAGAGCATTTCTGACTTCCAAGGTGCTGACCTCATCTGGCAGAGGACTGACGAGGACAAGGGCAAAGCCCTCTTTGAACGCTACCTTGAGCAGAGCAACCAGACAGACATGGGAGGCCGGAATCTGGCCAAGGAGGTCACCTCAGACAGATGCAAGGCCCAGAACACTTCGGATGAAGACACAGTGACAGTGAAAGAAATCAAGGCTGTGCTTCGACGATCAAAAAACAGTGCTCCAGGTCCTGATGGCATAAGATACGACGACATAAATAGGTGTACCGACAATGAGCTAGAGAAACTAGCAGACATGTACAACAACAGTATAGGGAGTGCTAGCATCAAGGAGGAATGGTTACACAGCTATCTGATTCCCTTGCCGAAGCCTGACAAAGACCACAAGAAAATTCAGGGATATCGAATTATAACCATGCAGAATACAATAGGCAAGCTGCTGGAGAAGGTAATTGCCAGGAAAATATCAAGCCAACTAGAGAGGCAAGGTGTTTTCCCACCTACCCTGGGTGGGTACCGTCCAAAAAGAGAAACCTGGACCAATGCAGCAGTCTTTGCCCACGATGTCTATGAAGGTTTCCACTCAGGCACTGAAACCGTTGCTGCAGCGATTGATCTTGAGGACGCATACAACAGAGTACCACTGGATTTTTTAATGTTTCAGCTTCTTGAACTAAACGTAAGTCCATTCCTCCTTAGTTGGATCGCTGCAGCTCTCTTCCAACGGAAAGTAGTTTTTAGATGTGGCAGTTGGACTTCGGAACCAACAACAATATATCCTGGCCTACCACAGGGATCACCATTATCTCCGGTGATGTTCAACGCCTACACAGTGAGAATCACCAGTGAGCAGATCACTGGACCTGGCAGGACATTGTCATATGCCGATGATGTTTTAGTGTATCGTCAGGGTAAGGATAGAGAGGAGGTTGCTGTGGAACTACAAACCGAACTCAATCGCATAAGTACTTGGTGTGATGAAGCTGGGGCAATGGTCAACCCAACAAAGGCAACAGTGACTTGGTTCTCGTTGAATAATCATATTGTCAACAATCCAACACCAACTGTAATGCTGTGTTCAGAGACGGTGGAAAGAACGCAGGCAATGAATTACCTGGGGATACGGTTTGATCGAAGCCTTGCTTATAATGTGCACATAGACCAGGTGATAACAAAGGCCAAGCGGGGTTTGGCAGCGATGCGGGTGATGGCGGCAGCAAACTGTGAGCAGCGCCATCTATGTCTTCTGTACGAGGGGCTGGTCATGTCTGTTTTGGAGTATGCAATGGCAATCCTGACTGTCAGCCATAAGCAGATAGAAAGGATGGAAAGGATACAGAATGAAGCTATGCGCATTATTCTTGGATGTACAAGAGATACAGCATGCAGGGCGATGCGCTACCTTCTTGATTTTCCAACCATTGAAGAGAGAATGCAAGTTTGCAGGGCACGTGCCTACCTCAGAATTAACGCAAACACACAGCATCCACTGCATAGTGAAATTAGGAAGGTGAAGGGCAGCAGGTTAAAAAGAGGACGGTCGTGGATGGGTCAAGCCGAGGACATTCTTCAACAGGTGTGTTCACTTGAGGACTTAGAACCTGGCGAAGAGTGGGTGCAAGTGCCAACAGACTTCTGCACATCCTTTTCAGTTTGCATCCAACTAGATAGAAAATGCAGACAAGAAAATCCGGCTGCTGTTGAGGCTGAAGTACAAGCGTTGATTTTCGAGAATTCGCTAGACAGTGACGCGGTCATCTACACAGATGGGTCGGTCGTCCGACATGTGAGAAGCTCATGGGCCTTTACAGCTCGGGCCGGAGGGAGAATTGTGAAGGGGGACTCTGGTGCTTTCACTGAAACCACAAGTAGCCTGACCATGGAAGTCATGGCAGTAAGTAAAGCAATAACATGGCTCGAGACACAGACATTCACTAGGGCTTGTTTCCTTAGCGACTCAATGAACATGATCAAGAGGATAGAGGAGGGGTCGATCCGAAGAGAATGGTTGCTGCCTCTGAAGCGGTCTCGGCTGGCAAAGATTAGTTTCATCTTCGTGCCAGGACATGCGGGAGTACAAGGAAATGAGCGGGCTGACAAGCTCGCAGGTGAGGCTACTGTTGAGGGCGGACGCGCCATGGACCAGGCTGACATTCTGAATGCTCTACGAGAAGTGAGACTTTTGCAAGAACCAAGTGATGACTGTGAATCTACAACAATGGCCAGACTGCGAGAGCAGCAAATTAAAAGAGGGGTGGCCAAACAAGAACACTACGCAGGAAGCCAAAGAAGATTGATAAACCAACACAGAACTGGCGTCGTTAGCCGCTACACGCTGCGGGATTTGCTGAGGAGGGGATCCGAGCACTTATGGACTGGATGGTCCGATGTGCAACGAGGATGATCTGTCGACTAACTAACTAACTATGTGACTCTGCTCGGTAACACATCACAACCTAACCCCATTGACCATTCCCTTTGTAAGTAAAGTACCTAAAAAGACTTCTACATGCCTCGGAGCGCAACATATATGATGCTAAACTCATATTTTTACATCCATACATCACTCCATTGCCTGTGTCAGCATACACCTATATGACCAGCGAATGTTGACTGTTTCCTTCTGTCTGGTGCGTTTAGTTTTGACGCAAATTTTTCAGTTAGTTACATATCCGTTAAAGGACGTAACAGTCAACTCTAGCATTTTTTTCGGGGCTGTTTGTGATTCCTGCGCAAGCTTTATGTTCAGTAGTTTGCCATGGCTTTCAGTACGAAAGTATGGAAACCATCGCAAGGCAGTCTGCTATCAAATAACCCGCAGCGGTGTTTCGAACGCGGTAGTAGTACTACGAATTGCGCCCGTAACCCTTTAGCCACACAGCCGGCTTTCATAGTAGATAAACAATAAACGTGTAATTATATTTATAAGCTAGAATATACGTACTTCTTCTATGTTCGGTCTTGTATATTTCTTTTATGTTTTGGTCTGAATCTTGTCGAACGTTAGAGAAAATGTGACTGGCTTTGAAAACTGCGACAATGGCTTTCTGGGGGGCAGTAACTCTAGGTCTGTTATAGCAAAAGTTAGCCCGGGAAATGTTTCAAACCGATGATAAGTTCTCAAATATTCCGTTATAGCAAAAGTTAGCCCGGGAAATGTTTCAAACGGATGCTAAATTCTCAAACATTCTGTTATAGCAAAAGTTAGCCAGGGAAATGTTTCAAACCGATGATAAGTTCTCAAATATTCCGTTATAGCAAAAGTTAGCCCGGGAAATGTTTCAAACCGATGATAAGTTCTCAAATATTCCGTTATAGCAAAAGTTAGCCCGGGAAATGTTTCAAACGGATGATAAGTTCTCAAATATTCTGTTATAGCAAAAGTTAGCCCGGGAAATGTTTCAAACGGATGCTAAATTCTCAAACATTCTGTTATAGCAAAAGTTAGCCAGGGAAATGTTTCAAGCGGAAGCTAAATTCTCAAATATTCTGTTATAGCAAAAAGCCCTGGAAGGTTTCGAATGGATGCGTTCTCAAATATAGTGGATGGGTTGCTAATACTTATTTTTATTTGTCCCAAAGTTGGAATCTGCTACAGGACTTTGATGTGATAATGCCACACAAATCTGTAAGCCTGAATGCATAGAGGAATGGGTGGTCAATCTTTCCTTCACTTTCTCAGGCCACGAACTCAAGTGTCGAACTCGCAAGTCTAACCATGTCCCTGCCATTATCGGCGCAGTTCGCCATCAACTTCACTCGGCTGCGGCTTGGGCATGCCATAATATTGAGAGTTGAATGCTGCATTTAAATATCGATATCACTGCACTAGGGACATTCCCAGGCATGCTCCCTCCCCTATTTAAAAAGCCACCTAAGGATTATCATGCTGATTTCTCCAGTAAAAGTCTGGCTTCTTCTCTACACAGAGTATCGTCTAGGAGACCATCTACACACCCCTATTGAGCCAACATTTCCAGATAGGGATGCTTCGCTTAATACCCGACTCCCATGAGACTTAATCAAACCCCCTTTATCATAAAGTCGCTCTCCTTCCAGAGGGCACCGCTGCTAATCTATCAGCTTCTTCATTGCCTTGCACACCTGTACGCCCTGGGCGGAAAAAAAAAATGATTTTCTTGCAATCTCCATAGCGTTTCAGGGTTGAAACCGGGACCACTGCCATTAATCCACCCATCCATCATGACCATGCCGATAAACGTGGGCGTTCATAGTTCGCCATCTCACACTAGCACGGTCTGCGGTCTTGTCCCAGTTAAATCATATGACCAAGCCATCCCGGTATTTATCTCTCAGCCTTCCACTGGCCCTTGTCCTATCAATTTTGCCAGCTGTCACCAAGTTTATTACTCCTCACAACGATCCCCAAAAATATTCACTGCCTACATCTAATTTCTATAATTAATTTACGGTTTTTATTTACTGAAAAAGTAAGTAAATTATCTTTTTACACGTCTTAATTCGCATTGGCCATATGACGCCTATATTTTCTATAGACTAACCGGCATTCAGTGGGAAATGGGGGTCAAGGCCACGCCGGACGCCATTACTTCCAAGACATTTCCTGGTACCCATTTATATACTCGGATGTTCTCGAAGCTCAGGTCATTTATATGTTAGATAGTTAGTTAATCGACAGATCATCCTCATTCCACATCGAACCATTCAATCCATAAGTGCTCGGATCCCCTCCTCAGCAAATCCCGCAGCGTGTAGCGGCTAACGACACCAGTTCTGTGTTGGTTTATCAATCTTCTTCAATCTTCATTTATATGTGTCAGCCTCGATGCGCATTCCAACCCACGACCACAGGGTCGGCAGATAAGTCTCTAGCCACTACACTACCTAGTTAGTTAGTTAGTTAGTTAGTCACGGTTCCAACTTCACGCAACGGGTCGTTCCTGTGCCAGTGAATATCACACAAAAGGCTAATGACTGTCCAATGTGAAAAGTGAAACAGACAGGAGTCGCGGCAAGCCAACAGCCTGCACAGGTACACTGTGCATAATGCCGCCGCCAGAATGCCAACACAAAAGTTCTTCACGAAAAATACAGTTCATCGTCGATGGAATCGGCAGTCACTAGAAAGACTTCATGGACCAGGGTTCTATTCCACATGGTTCGGTCTCTTTCAGCAAGACCACGCGCCGAAAGCGCCGCACAAAGCACGACCTCCGTAGCTCCAGCGACGACTCCCAGGAGTCTCCCGAAAAATGCATTCGTGAACCGAAAAGACAAACCATTCATTTCAGCGACAGCTGGCCGCCATCATTCCGAACATGCAGTTCACACTACAAACAACAGCGGATAGATGTAAAAGCATTCCACGCAAATTTCGCAGCTCACAGTGTCGCGCCACGCACTCACCCAGTAGCAGGGCGATGGAACCATGTACAACCAGCCCAACATGAGGAAAATGCGAATGCAAACTGTAGCCACAAGCATAAACACTGCAGAGGCCTTAACGGTTCAAATGCCTATCCGCCATATTGGGCACCGGAAGTCTACACTACCGATCTGCCCTTCTCGTCTTATGCCACCAAAATGTGTGTTACGACTGTCTCCACAAAATTCGTGTTACGACTGTCTCCACAAAATTCGTGTTACGACTGTCTCCACAAAATTCGTGTTTCGACTGTCTCTACAAAATCCCTGTTACGACTTTATCTACAAGATGCAGCAATGTTTTTCTGTAACCCGTGTTTGACAGTAACTGAGATTTAGGCACGAGTCAAGATCTCCGCTGTCTCATATGTGTAATCCCAGTAAAACAGGGACAAATGGTATTGCAAGCCTACAAATGCCTATGCCCTCAACAGCACAGTTCATTCATATGTCTTTGACAACATTGTGCCTAACCTTCGATAATACAGTGTACCCACGTTATCGGTAACACAGTGCAACAATAACCTCAACGACACAGTGTACCTTTACTTTCGATAACACAGTGCACATATGACTTCAAGAACACAATGAAATTATGCTATAAATAACACAGTGTACGTGTCCCCCATAAAACACAGTGCATCTCTGCATTCAATAACACAGTGCACCTATGCCCTCAATAACACAGTGCACCTATGCCCTCAATAACACAGTGTAACATATGCCCTCAATAACACAATGCACCTATGCCCTCAATAACACAGTGCACCTATGCCCTCAATAACACAGTGCACCTATGCCCTCAATAACACAGTGTTCATATACCCTCAATAACACAGTGTACATATACCCTCAATAACACAGTCCACCTATGCCCTCAATAACACAGTGCACCTATGCCCTCAATAACACAGTATACATATGCCCTCAATAACACAGTATACATATGCTCTCAATAACACAGTATACATATGCCCTCAATAACACAGTATACATATGCCCTCAATAACACAGTGCACCTATGCCCTCAATAACACAGTATTAAATATACCCTCAATAACACAGTGTACATATACCCTCAATAACACAGTATACATATGCCCTCAATAACACAGTATACATATGCCCTCAATAACACAGTATACATATACCCTCAATAACACAGTATACATATGCCCTCAATAACACAGTGCACCTATGCCCTCAATAACACAGTATTAAATATACCCTCAATAACACAGTGTACATATACCCTCAATAACACAGTATACATATACCCTCAATAACACAGTATACATATGCCCTCAATAACACAGTGCACCTATGCCCTCAATAACACAGTATTAAATATACCCTCAATAACACAGTGTACATATACCCTCAAAAACACAGTATACATATGCCCTCAATAACACAGTATACATATGCCCTCAATAATACAATGCACATATGCTATCAATAACACAGTGACCTGTGCTCTCGATAACACAGTGCACCAACGCCCTCAATAGCACAAATGCTATCAATAACTCAGTGCACCAATGCCCTCAATAAAACAGTACACATATGCCCTCTACAACACAGTGCACAATGCCTTATATAACACAGTGCACATATGCCCTAAATAACACAGTGCACCAATACCCTCAATAACATAGTACCCTTATACCCTCAAGAGCATAGTGCACCAATGCTACCAATAGCAAAGTGCATATTACTCTCAATAATAAGTGCACCTTGCACCGATGCCCTCAATAACATAGTGTATCTATGCCCTCATTAACACAGTGCATATATGTCCTCAATAACACAGTGCACCTATGCCCTCAATAATACAGTGCACCTTTGCCCTCAATAACATTGCGCACCTATGCCCTTACTAACAGAGTAACACAGTGCACCTTTGCCCTTAATAACACAGTTCACTCATGCCTTCAATAACACAGTGCACCTATGCCCTCAATAACACAGTGCACATATGTCCTCAATAACACAGTAACACAATACACCGATGCCCTCAATAACACAGTGCATCTATGTCCTCAATAACACAGTAACACAGTGCACCAATGAACCCAATAACACAGTGCCCTCAATAACACAGTGCATCTATGTCGGAGCCTAGGCTAATTTTAACAGTTCGAATTCGCCCCAATGAGGATCGATCCCTTGACCATGAGGCCGGTATGCCAGCATCTAGCCACTACGTATGACCACCAGGACGGCATGCCAGCGTTTAGCCACTATGTATGACCACCAGGCCAGCATGCCGGCGTTTAGCCACTATGTATGACCACCAGGACGGCATGCCAACGTTTAGCCACTATGTATGACCACCAGGCCAGCATGCCGGCATTTAGCCACCACAGTACCTAGTCTTAGTACCCCGAGAATATCAAAGTTTCAGACTTAATCAGAAAGACAAAAAACCCGAAGGAGTAACCTGGAATGGATCTGTGATGTGTACGACTATCACATTCTATTGTCCTGGGTGCACAAAGGAATAGTTGGTCATCTTCTACCTCACGTAGCGGACGACGAGACCAGATTGAGGATTCTTCGAGAATAAGGGAGATAACGTCGACATTAATCTTAGAACCGATTAACATGATGATAATAGCGATTACCTACCTTACATCAAAGCACACACCATTGAAGCTGCATATCCTTTATAGGACTTTCAATCAAGCATTGTTTTGATTGGGGAAATTGTTGCATTCAGTAGTTTGCCATTGCTTTCTGAACGACTGATTCTCATACAATAGAAAACTATGCAGGGCGGTATGCTTCCAGATCGTCTGCGGATGATTTGGAACCCATAGCACGGTATGTCGGGGAATTGTGAAACGCGTCCACTGACCCCATTCCGACAACAACCACATCGCTGACTCAGGCACGTGATTATTAATCTGAGCCAAGGGCGGGCCCTAATATAACCTCTCTTTGGGGTTGAACAGGTTTGGGGTAATGATAGAATCGAAATCGAAATAAGCCACAATACCGGCGCATACTAGGTATTTTAAAAGTAAATACATATATTATCACTGTTTGCAATACCAGATATAATTTTTGGTAATATAATTTCAGTATATTGTTATATCATTTGTTTTGACCTAAATACCTGCACTTTCCTTGTCCATTATTATGTACTTCAGTGGCGACATTGTAATATTCAGTCGTTCTAGCATTTCCTGGTTTTATCTTCTTTTCCAAGGAAGACGCTGGCCGGTCTTCCCAAGACAGGCATTTCGAAAGCCTCGATACTGAATTACATCATTTTAGTCCAAGTCAATGATAGAGCTCCGTACAACAATACTAAACGCGCATGACATTTGAGAAGCCTCAATTTCAGTTTCTTGATAATTATTTGGAGAAAAGTACATTTTTTATGTTGTTAAATTTGCACCTTGCCATTTCGATTCTTTTCAGGATGTCCGTGTCCCATATCTGTCATAGATTGGCAAAGGAATGTATTATATTGATGCCTGCTTGGTATCTGTTTCAGTCTTTCATTATTCATATGTTTGTTAGCCGATGGATTATCTTTCCTTTTAATGGTAATAGTGGGTGATGTTATTGTCCAACCAGTCTCTTGGAATTGCCATTGCGAAGATAGCCTTTTGCAAGATGAAAAACATACTGACCAATAAAAAGATATCAATTGACACGAGAAAAAGAGTGTTGAAGTGCTACATAGAATCTGTACTTTTGTATGGATGAGCAGACAAGCTCAAAAACATCTGTTGGCTGTGGAAATGTGGTTTCTGAGGAAAATGCAAAGCATATCATGGACAGACAGAAAAACCAATGAACAAGTCCTTCAAGAAACAAATAAAGATCGCAGACTGATTAGAGACTTTAGACGTAGAAAGTGAAATTTTTTTAGGCATGTTGTGAGAAGAAATGACTTGGAGAACTTGGTGACAACTGGCAAGATCGAAGGGAAGAGACCAAGAGGAATACCGAGAAGTAAATACCTGGATGGCTTGGCCACGTGGCATGGTCGAGAAAGGAACACGACTCTGGTGATCGAGTGAGATGGCAAAACATGACCGCCCACACTTATCGGCATGGCACATGATGGATGGATGGAGCCTCTTGGTAACTAGGGCCTTTGCTAATTACACGTCACAATCAGCTAGTTATTTCTGATTATTCAGATGGGTATATCTGATCATCGGGGATTTTTAAGCACTATCTCAGAAATCGAGAAACTACGGAACAATTTATGGCTAAAACCTTAATAAGTACTAGGCTCAGCAACAGTCAGTAGACGGTGTGAGTGCGGAAGACTGTTTGCAACAAGCTAAAACATTTGGAGCGAATCATACACAGAAATCCGTGGCCAAAGGGAAGGAAAACAAAGGGAAGGGAAGTACGGACAACGCTTGAAACCCCTAAATAAATAGAAGAAAAGAAAATCAAATTAAGCAGATTCTAAATAATAGGAAAACCAGATCTACGAAAGCCAGAGCCCACGAAAATTAAGCAGAAACTAATAAAACATGTGTTGAAAAGTGATATCCATGTTAAATTATATAAATGATTGGCACCTTGCCGTCTTGATAGATGATAGTTTGTAAAATGGAGTTATGTTACATCTCTTCGTAGCACAAAGCCCGGGCTGAATTTAGAGACCATGTGTTGCCCATGCAGCATGATCCCTCTCTCGGCCTGCCTAGATGTAATATACATCTCAGTTATTACCCAGGAGGGTTTAACGTGATATTGACAACAAAAATAAATAATAAAACAAAATAAAAAAATTATAGTGAAGTTAGGAAACGGATAAGGGTGGTTAAAAGACAACATATAGATGAACTATCTAGACATGCAGAACACATAGTAATAAAAGTAGACACCAGAGACCATTACAGAATAACAATTAAAAAAAAAAATCTTAAAAGAAAAAGAAAAAAAATTAAACAGCAGGTGGAACAATAATTAAACAGTACCAAAATCAGTGCTGCTTAAGGCAGAACCTAAATAAAAATACACAAACGCAAATGAAGAAGTTACAAAGCGAACAAGGGAAGATAACAGACGATATTTGAATGGCTTAGCAGAAGTAGCAGCAGAGAATAGAAGCTTCAGAATCCCTCACAGCTCCACACATAAAATAAAGTAAGATTGATTGATTGATTGATTGATTTAGGAACCGACATGACAGCATTCGTAAGATATAAGACATAAGATATAAGATAAAACCAACCAGGTGGATTTATAAGCAATAGTAAATAGCATCGGGAAAGTTCCCGTCAACATTAGAATTTAAATGAGCAGATGGACAGAATACTTTGGAGAATTTTTGAGTGGCCATTCCGAAAGACCCCTTCCGATATATTCAACCTTCAGAATGTAAATTGTCGAACATTTTGAGGCCACTAAGACAGTTCATAAATACAAACACTTGTACTGTTTGACGCTCATAGAAGTAGAAGACAGAAATAGAGACTAGAGGATGCTCTAGACAACATAAAAATTGAAAGTTATAGTTACAGACCAGGATTCGAACCTGTCACCTCCAAATGACGACAGCGTCTCGCTACAAGAACAAGTGTACTTCTGCGCATGACCAAGCAGACACCACTAAAAAGGTGGCTTTATTAGCTCCTGCAGAAGTAAGGCAGGATGAAAACAATTAAAGCAAACAAATGAAACATTGTATTTCTTGGAAAATGGCAGAAGAATGGAACCGACCAGCTGAACCTGCCATACAGCCAGAACAAAACCACCATTGACACCTAGTTCACTTCTCTATGGAGAAAGAGTGTAAGTACATTACAACAGACTTGACCAAACTCAACCTCTTCTTCATTACTTGTCAACGTTTGACATTCACTCTATTCCAGCCTAGGCACATTTTTACATTTAGTTTAGCTTTGAACTCAAGCGTAGTCTATGCACGTGCTACAACTGCACTGGGTTGAGTTTTGCATGTGGATGAGCTTTTCCTATTGCTAGTGTCATTCGCCGTTAGGTGAACCTACTCCGACTTCATAGGTACATGTAATTTACGTCGCCAAGTGAAGGACGAAAACTCAACATTTAAGCCCAACTAACTATTGTAGGGATTGAACTCCCTACCTCGGCATCAGCACACCGGATGTTTAAGAACCAGCGCTCTTGTTCATTCGGCCATGCTGAGCTCCAGCATAGGCAATGAACAGATAGGAGCGACGCAGCTCTGCACTGGCCATCCATAACTTGTCTTGTAACACTTCTCCCGTGCCCAGACTTCCAGGCTTGCTACAAACAACTACCTGCTGCTTCTACTACATGCTACAACCACTACCTGCTGCTACTACTTGCTGCTACCACTACCTACGGCTTTTACCGCTTCCTACTACTACTACCTGCTACTATTACTTGCTACTACTACTTTCTACCACCACTACTTGCTACTACCACTACCTGCTGCTTCTACTACTTGCTACCACCACTACTTGCTACTACCACTACCTACTACTACTTGCTACTACTACTGCTTGCTACTACTACTGCTTGCTACTACTACTACTTGCTACTTGCTACTGCTACTTACAACCACCGCGACCACCACTACCACCACCACCACTACCGGAAGTGAAATAACAATCTTATCCCCCACACTGCAAACAGCTTTAACCTTAAGGCCTTCTAAAACCTGCCAACCAGCAGCCAAAACGGTCAAATTACATCAAGATAGTTGAGTTATTTCACCGAGCCCAGAAGTCCCCAAACATGGACAGATCTCGGGTTGCCAGACCCGGGCTCCTGACAGCTCTGGGGTGGAGAGAACCTACAGTGGATGTTAGTTCACGTTACTCATCCCCAACACCCCCCTTCACCGTACAGAAAGTAATCCCAGGTCTCTAATGTTTCAGTTGCCAGGCAACGGGACCAATCAAGTTCCAGGGATGAGCGTTTTTTGCAGCCCGCGCGCAACTAAAATCACGGCTTTCAGATGACCCACATCTTAATAATTAAGCCAAGAATGTCCTACTCCCCTCCGCCTCATCTTCCTCTCCATCTTCTTTCTATTTAATACCGAAGGCCGAGTCACTTCCTGACATTCCCCTTTAGTAATACTCCCTACTTAAAAATACATAAAAACAAAATATGCATTATGCTTATTACGTCACAACATATGATCAGCCGTAGCTATGGTAACGGGAAAGAAAAAGATAATTATCTGGTTTTGTTCTTGGGGTCGGAGAGAGGAAGTGTTGGCAATTTGGGAGTGCATTGATGCGGGATTGAGGAGGCGTGTTTTTTTTTTTTTTAAAAAATAAATATCTAGCAGCTTGCGAATATATGAGATGAGGCAATGGATATTGACTGAGTGTCTGCGGTCTGTTGCAGTGCGTGTTGTAGGCTCCAAGCTTGGGGTAGAAACAGTTTATTCTTCAGTTGGCAAAATCATTAGAATGACAATGGTTCGGATGTCATTATGAAAATAAACAAACAAACACACAAACAAATGTAGGGTCCAGAAATGAGGCTAGGTCGTATTTCTTGGAAGCATGAACAAGAAAATGTAGGCTTCATAAATGTAGATATACTGTACAGAACTGGTTATATTTCATGGCAACAACAAACTGTAGGTTCCAGATATGTAGATACACAGTCAACAACTCAACAACTTTATATTTTATGGGGGAGTGGGGATATCGAAAATTAGTGTACACTCTAGAATTGTAGATGTACAGATTAACAGGTCGTATTTCATGGAAGCATAAATAAGCAACTGCACGCTCCATAAATGTGAATACACCGAAGAACGGGTCATATTTCACAGAAACAGAAAATTGTAGATTCCAGAAATGTAGAGGAGGATGAGGACAGGCAGGCTTCGTGCAGAGTGACTTGCTTCGCTTCGGAGGTCACGGGTGGCAAGCATCGCCTGGATCTTTTCTCCGGGGTATGCCGGTGTGCTGGGGAATGAACAGGCGGACAGATTGGCTGGCTCGGCAAAACTTGGTGGAGTATTGATCGTGACAGGGCAGACGTGGTTGCGGCCTTGTGGGAGCACGTGTACACCTCGGAGAAGCAAATGGATTACCATGGTCTGGCAAGAATGAGGCGGCGAGGAGTGACGAGGGGATCTGGCCGACGCTCGACGCTCATAGGAAAGGCGAGACGCACATATAATCAGATTGCTACTGGAACTATTGGTATTGGAACTCTTCGCTGGCTGCTGAGGATGGGGACGGAGCGCTTATGGGAATGCCCCGAATGCTGTGATGTCGGTTCCTAAATCAATCAATCAATCAATCAATCAATCATCATCATCTTCTACTTCTGCCATCAAGCGTCGTGGGGAGGAATAATTTGCGTTCCAGCGCCCGGTGGGCGGCACTGGATAGTGTCATTCCGTGTGGTTGTACAATGTCTTTGATGTCGTCAATCCATTTTCTTCTTGGACGTCCTCGTGGTCTCGTCGCAGATGATCTTAGAGGTAGGGCCAGTGATGGTAATTGCTGGTGTTGTATTCTAACGACATGATTCAGAATAACAGATGGTATTTCATGGAAACTTCAACAAACAACTGTAGGCTCCAGAGATCCAGAAAGTAGAAATACATCAACATTCTGTAGGCTCGAGAAATTTAGATGTAGAGAACTTGTGGTATTTCATGGACACATCAACAAACGACTGTAGGCAAGCCGAAATTTTTATATACAGTAAACAATGTCGTATTTTATAGGGGGTGAGGGATAGGTATACTGACTAACAAGTCGTATTTCACGAAAACATCAACAAACAACTTTAGCCTCCAGGCTACAGAAGAACAAGTCATATTTCATGAACACATCACCAAATAGCTGATTACTCCAGAAAGGCAGTTTATACAAGATGAACAGGTCACATTTCATGAAAACATAGTTCATATGGTCTGTGACCTGTACTGCCATATGATTAAGTCCGAAGACCCACACCAGAACACTTTATCAGAGGACAGGGTATGAGGAGGTGGTGACAACCGGAAAGATTGAGAACGCTCGAGACAGAGCTCAACAAGGAGTGAACATGCCGTGCTGATTGACAGATGAAGGAACATGATTGTGTGTACCATACAATCGTGGGTATGATGATGACAGTACAAACATAGACATGATGATGATAATGAATATAATGATGATATTACAAACATGGAAATGATGACGACAGTACATCATGATGATGATAGTACATATACCAGTGTATAAGAACACGAAGGCATGTTGTTTTCTTGTTGATATAACGTTTATTGGTGTAAGATGACAAAGCTTCGATGTTCTCCTCCACTCCAGTCAAAGGCCGGATCTTAACTGCCCTTGCCAACCCAATACGTCACGATTGAGCATCTCTCACCCTTTCACTCTCGATGCTCAATCGTGCTGTATCTGTTTCCCACTAGATTCTAATAATACCCCAGTACTCCTCCCTTACTGTTACACCTCCCCATGTTGAATAAAGAATTTTCCTTATAAAGGAAAATCTTTACTCCTAATCCCCACACTCTATTCCCTCTTTTTCCTTACTTCTCACAGTTCCTCAAATCTTCCCCAAACCAACTCCAATTTAATTAAACACTCTATATTTCTTTAACTCTTTCCCCTGCTATATAGTCAACCCAACTTCTTCTTCGTTCCTGGCCTTCAACCAAACATATTTACATATCTTTAATAACATTTCAATTCAACTTTATATAATACAATCATAACATCATAACACGTCTTCTTAAATACTCCTTCTTCTCTTCATAAGTAACCTGCTTAAAATTTCAAACACTAAACCATCTCATTTTTATCCCCAAAGCTACTAAACCCCCACTTTCATTAACCTGAAATTCTTTCACAGATAGGAAAGACAAAAAATCGGTTGGGGGACCGGAAATTTAAAAAAAAAATAGAATTTCCCCTTTTCCCC
>JACEFZ010003160.1:0-49137 GCA_014155875.1 Cepaea nemoralis
TTGGATTTTTTGGGGCCCCAAAGAAGTTTTTTGTTTTTTGGGTGGGTCCCCCTTTTTTTTTTTCCGGTTTTCTCTTATTTGGATTATTTGAACCGATTGTAAATTATGAAAGAGATGTGAACGTGGATGCAGCGTCCATCTTGAAATTTGTTGTAAAATAGGTTTGATCGTTGCTGTAAGCGGAAAGTTTTGAAAGAAAGTTAAATGGAAAGTGAGTTGTTGATTGTGTTGAACGGACGACAATACGACTAACAAAAATACTTTCCAGCATACAAACCTACAAAACTTAATTGACATTGCATACACCACATTAAGTACATGTCCTAAATTCTCTTATTCCAAAATAAAGCAGGTTTTTATGCAATCTGAAATCGTTGGCGAGTGAAGTCCATTGTTTTTCCGGGCAGTAACAAGCGAGCAGCCATTCCATCATACAGTTCTCCAGAATCACTTGAGTATATTATTTTTTTCTAAATACTTTTGTTAGACAGGTCTAAGCACTAGCTGTCGGTGATCAATACTGTACAAATTTTTTTTAGAATCTCCCCGCATATCTTACTCCTGTTCTGTAAAGCTGCATTACTTTGTGTTATTTTGTATTTATTACTTGTTTCAAGGGGTGTTCGTTTAGGTGAATTGTTGTTGTTTTTTCTTCTTTAGTTATAGTCATTACCTCTGTTTTACTTATACTAATTTTCATGTTGTGTTCCTTACACATTTCGTTTAGACCAGTGGTTCTCAACCTTTTTTGGCGCAAAAACACTGAACCATATTTTCATAACGTCGTCCCACCCCTTCCTGTTTCCTGCCTATAAATTCCCCTCCCCCCCCCCGCCCCTACACAGTATACGTAAAAATAGAAGTAACTTTAATAACACATACTAGAATGTGTTACTATTAATACTCTTCACTGGCTGTTGAAGATAAGGATGAAGCATGTATGGGAATGTCCTGAGTGTTGTATGCTAGTTCTTGACTCAACTTAAATTTTGGCGGGTTACCAACCACATCGATTAATTTGGTTCAAGATGGCGGTGTAAACCGCGTCGCTTCGATTCAGAGATGTCAGCGTGTTAGGGAATAGAGACAGGACATATACAGGACAATAGCGATATGACAGTAGATATAGGACCTGAAACAACAAGACCGGACAGCAGTACGGCGAGACAACTGATACAGCCTATCCCGAGACACACGGGGTCAAGCAGGCCGAACACCAAAAGGCTTCAGACTGGGACTGGACACGTTAAGGGGAAGACGCATTTGTTCGAGGAGCGAGCGTATTGATTGCGGGAGTGGGAGCTAGTGTTGCCGAGCTAAGATAGCGAGTATTGAGTGCGGGGTTTTGTGATTGCATGACTGCTACGGATGAGTATTAATTAGTAATGATGTACATAACTGATGTAATTGAATTAACGGCCATTTGATCGTGAATTGTGATATCATGCACACATCTTGTTGATATGGCTATTATGCATTAAATACAAGGCGAGTGAACAGTGTGCGAATTTTTTCCGCACCCAAGAGTTTTTATAATTTGTCTGCGTCTTGGATGTAACACATGTGCTTCTGTGATTTCTGTGTGTAGTTGCCACTATTGCAGTACATGTATAGCCACATTTTTAAGTTTCCTAGGTCGGCAAGGCAGTCACAAATTACGCTAACGTATCGATTCGTGACTGCATAAACCAACCTGCGACGCTTGAAAAACATCATTCAGTAAATTATAAACTTACACCAACAGTCAACTATAGTCGTATGTGTCTATGCAGTCAACTATAGTCAGATGTGTCTATACAGTCAACTATAGTCAGATGTATCTATACAGTCAACTATAGTCAGATATGTCTATACAGTCAACTATAGTCAGATGTATCTATACAGTCAACTATAGTCAGATGTATCTCTACAGTCAACTAGAGTCGGATGTGTCTATACAGTCAACTATAGTCAGATGTGTCTACTGTCAACTATAGGCAGATGTGTCTATACAGTCAACTATAGTCAGATGTGTCTAACTGTAAACTATAGGCAGATGTGTCTATACAGTCAACTATAGTCAGATGTATCTATACAGTCAACTATAGTCAGATGTATCTATACAGTCAACTATACTCAGATGGGGTAAGATCGAGTGGAACAGACCAAGGGGAAGACCTAGAAGCAAGTACCTGGATGGCTAGGCCTTGTGGCATGGTAGAGACAGAAACACGGAGCTGATCCACGTCTCTGGTGATCGAGTGAGATGGCAGAACATGACCGCCCACGCTTACCGGCATGGCACATGATGGATGGATGAATAATCGGATTTGTCTATAAAAACTGATACTCGCATCAGAAGAAGACAATCCACATCCTTTGATCAAGTCATGAGAAAGAGAAAGCTGGAGTTAGTCATCACAAAAGGAAATCCTTCAGGGGAATAAGTGTCACGGGATACTGCGAGTTTAGTGATTCCCCGATATCTTACATATAAAACTAATTGCAATATATGAGAATGGGAAAATTATTGACAGTTAGTCAGAATAACAATCTAGTACTTCAGTCTATAAGTCAGGTCTTAGTCAGATATGACTGAGCTACCGTATAACAGTAGACGGTACTACCTGGTTTCTGTTAGCGCTGAACGTTGGGCGGCGCTTACCAAACCCGACACCCCACATTGTGCCAACGGCTTCGGGCGGAAGAGCGCAATTGGGAGGGTACAAGCCTTACCCTGGTGCGAGGAAATGCAAGCTAAAGAAAAATGTCATGGCAGGGCAGACCAGGCCCTAAGCCTTGGTTGGCGACTGGTCTAGGATCGAAGCTCCGACAGGCGGACAGTTAGAGCATTGCTTTGCTGATCCGGCAGCTTCTGCAGCTTGTCTTGTTCCAGATGTAGGGGTGTTACCTTTCCTCTGGAGTAAACTAGGCAGGCCGAGAGAGGGATCATGCTGCATGGGCAACACATGATCTCTATATTTTAGCCCAGGCTTTGTGCTATGGAGAGGCAATAACTCCATCCCTGGTCTTAACTGGTCTCGGAATCAAAGCGAGAGGCAACTGTTACGGGTTATAAGTCCTTGTCAGTTGGCGTAGACATGGGCGCCACGCGTTGCCTCTGACGGTGGGAGACACCTATAGGTGTCACTGATCAGCTACCGCCCGCCTCAAGCTGGGCAGCCCCCAGCCAATTGGGTGCTGATCCGCCACAGCCTGCCTGCTTCAATGGGTGCTTGGGGCTAGGACAAAATCTGAATCGCAGGCTGTAAAACCAATGCACCAGGTACAAACAAAAATAAAAATAGAAACCTCAAGCTACGGCTTGCAACCTGGAACGTGAGAACCATGTGTCCAGGATTTTCCACTGACTTGACCAATATTGACGATGTGAGAAAAACGGCTGTGATTGATGCCGAACTCAATCGTCTAAACATTGATATTGCTGGCCTGCAGGAGACTCGCCTCGCTGAGGAAGGGTCACTCAGGGAAAACAACTACACCTTTTTCTGGAAGGGTAGAGGGCAGGCAGAAAAAAGGCAACACGGTGTGGGCTTTGCAGTGAAGAATTCGCTACTGGGAATGATTGAAATTCCAGCAGGAGGAAATGAAAGACTATTATCCCTGCGCTTGGCAACCTCTTGTGGGTTTGCCACCATTATTACTGCATATGCACCGACACTCGATTCCTCTGATGATGTGAAGGATTCGTTCTATGAGGATTTAGACTCCGTGATCAAGGCAGTTCCAAAATCTGACTACATTTATATGCTCGGTGATTTCAATGCTCGTGTGGGCAAGGACTCGAGTTCATGGCCAGTGTGCCTTGGAAAATACAACATCGGTCGCATGAATGAAAATGGGCAAAGGCTGCTGGAGCATTGCACCAGTAATGACCTATGTATTACAAACTCCTTTTTTAAAACAAAAGAGATGCATAAGGTCACATGGAAACATCCAAGATCCGGCCATTGGCACCAGCTGGACTTCATCATCACACGGAGACAACATCTGAACCATATATCATTGACTCGTAGTTACCACAGTGCTGACTGTGATACGGATCATTCTTTGGTTGTTGCAAGGGTTAGACTGAGACCAAAGAGAATCTACACAGCTAAACACAAATCTAGCCCCAGGATTAATATTATTAACACTCATGATCCTGAAAAGTGCTTTCAGTTTCAACAGCAACTTGAAGACGCTTTCACTGATACACCAGAAAATTGTACAGTAAATGAAAAGTGGGGTCAAATTAAGGAAACTCTTTATAAAACTGCCGTAGGGGTTTACGGCACTGTGGATCATAAGAGGCAGGACTGGTTTGCGGCCAACAGCGAGACTCTGCAGCCCTTGATTGATAAGAAGAAGAAAGCTCTCTTAAGAAACAAGGAAAGACCAACGCGTAACACTCTGAGTGAGCTAAGGCAAGCTAGGAAGGATGTGCAAAAGGCTGCCAGGCAGTGTGCAAATGATTATTGGATCAAGTTATGTGAGTCCATTCAAATCGCAAGTGATAAGGGAGACATAAGAAGCATGTATGAAGGAATAAAGAAAGCCTGTGGTCCAGTGATCAAAAGAAGTGCACCATTGAAAACCTTGACTGGAGAAATCATCACTGATAAGAAACAGCAGATGGACAGATGGGTAGAGCACTATTTGGAGCTTTACTCAAGTGAGACCAAACTAGCGGATGATGCCCTCAACGCCATAGAGGCTCTACCAACTCTTGACCACCTGGACACACTTCCCACCATAACAGAAGTTAAGTGTGCTATAAATGAACTTGCATCTGGCAAGGCTCCAGGTAAGGATGGGATTCCAATAGAGGTTATCAGGAGTGGGCAAGACACACTCACTATACAGATCCACCAGCTAATAGAGCTATGCTGGCGTGAAGGACAAGTCCCACAGGATTTCAAAGATTCAAGCATCATAACACTGTACAAGAACAAGGGCGATCGGAGCGACTGCAACAACTATAGGGGTATCTCACTTCTGTGTATTGTTGGAAAAGTATTTGCCAGAATTGTTCTGCGCAGACTTCAAGTCCTAGGAGATCAAGTCTACCCCGAATCACAGTGTGGCTTTCGACAGAACCGGTCTACCACTGATATGATATTCTCATTGCGACAAATGCAAGAAAAATGCCGTGAACAGAATCAACCACTGTTTATTGACTTCATCGACCTCACAAAGGCATTTGATTTGGTCAGTCGTGAGGGTCTGTTCAAGGCACTAAAGAAGATTGGCTGCCCACCAACTCTTCTGTCCATTGTGGAATCGTTCCACACAGGCATGAAGGGTATAATCAAGTTTGATGGTGCAACTTCTGAAGAATTTGAAATCAAGAGTGGAGTTAAGCAAGGTTGTGTACTAGCTCCCACCCTCTTTGGAATATACTTTTCACTTCTACTGAAATATGCATTTCGTGATCAGGATGGTGGTATATACATTCACTCACGCTCAGATGGCGGCCTCTACAATGCTCAGAGATTGAAGGCTAAGACCAAAATTAGGAGGGTACTGATCAGAGAGTTGCTTTTTGCAGATGATGCTGCAGTTACGACCCACTCTGAGGAAGAATTGCAATGTCTACTATCTGCATTCTCCAATGCTTGTTCTGAATTTGGTTTAACAATTAGCAAAAAGAAGACACAGATTATGTCACAAGGTGCACATGGGGTACCATCAATCTTTATTGACGACGCCGAACTAGAGATAGTAGACCATTTTACATATCTAGGATCAGTGGTAAATAGCAAATTATCCCTAGATCAGGAAATCAACATCCGGATTGGTAAGGCAGCAACAACAATGAACAGGTTAAGAAAAAGAGTCTGGGAGAACAGGAAGCTTACTGCCAAAACAAAAGTCCTTGTCTATCAAGCCTGTGTCCTTAGTACTCTTCTCTATGGCAGTGAAACCTGGACAACTTACTCACACCAAGAGAACAATTTAAACAGCTTTCATATGCGGTGTCTGCGAAGAATTCTTGGTATTAAGTGGCAAGACAAAATCACAAATACTGAAGTATTGGAAAGATCAGGTTGTGTGACAGTTTATTCCATGCTCAGTCTTCGTAGACTTAGATGGATAGGACATCTTAGGAGGATGGATGATGGTAGAATACCAAAGGATATCTTTTTTGGTGAATTACAGATGGGTAAGAGATCTCAGGGTCGGCCTCTACTACGATACAAAGATGTGTGTAAGCGGGACATGATTGATACAGGCATTGATAATGCACATTGGGAGCAAGTCGCCGCTGAACGTGTTGCATGGAGGGCAAATATCAGAAATGGAATAAAGTCAAAGGAGAAAATTATTGCAGAAAAGTCACACACCAAGCGTTTGAGACGTAAGATGGTGCATGATGGTGGAAATGACCACGTGTTTACATGCACCCACTGTGAACGGACATTTACAGCGCAAATTGGCCTTATCAGTCACACTCGCTACCGCCATAGTTAAAAGTTAGTATGCCTTTTTAAAGCACAAACTATCGTCTGTCAAGACGGCAAGGTGCCAATGAATGAAACTTCAGTCTGAGGAGAGGACAAATGGACGGTCATTGACCGAATGGTATAGAAGTAAGATACAGTGTGAGGGGTCATTGACTGCCGATCTTATCGGACAAACAACACGGAGACGGGAGGTGGAGGAAAAACACGAAGACGTGGATCAAAGCGTTAGGACTGATTGATGTACGAGAGTTCGGGAAAGCGGGGAGCAGCGGAGAAGACGAGACGAAGCGGCCAGGAACGAATACGTGATTTCACAGACTTTTGATGTGAAGGGAACGGCAAATTAGATTGTTGATGTAGTGACATCAAAAGAGAACGGAGAATTGGAAACTGAGTATAAATAGTTGTAAACTGGTTTTTGTGGGGAGTGTGCTACCAAACTGGACGGAGATTGGATCTATGCGTCCTTTAGTAGAAAAGAAATATAAGTCCCTTATTGTTTAAAGCTGATGGGATATTGGTGCTTCTGTGCTTGTGTATTTCGATTCATGGACTAACATAGATTATATAAGGTAATCTAGCCTTAGCTTAATAGTCTAGCATAGGGAACTAGGTGTCTGTGCTTGGCTGTTACCAATTTCTTCTTTGAGCTAATCTTTTAGACTTTAGTGAACTCATCTGTCTTATGTCAGAGTATCTTTCGGAAGCGTCTGAGTACGGCTGGAGAAAGGCTCTCACATAAGAATTAGTCTGAAGCAGACTACTATCACCTTGTAATATATCTCCCACAGGTTCTACGAAAACTCCTGACATCTTAAGAAATAAGATTATAGAACGGTACTTCACTTGTGCAGAGATACAGCACCTCATCTTAAGAAATAAGATTATAGAACGGTACTTCACTTGTGCAGAGATACAGCACCCCATCTTAAGAAATAAGATTATAGAACGGTACTTCACTGGTGCAAAGATAACCATTCACATACAGGAGAACTCTGTAATTCAAAAGTATCCAGGTTAAGAAAGTGATGTAAATGACGTTAAGTCTATAACGGCAAAGTGACATACGCTAAATATAGGTGACTGGTTTACTCATATAAAAGAACCAGGGAGAACTGAAGAACAGTTTCCAGGCCTACCACATTAGCCAATTAACTAACTGTAGACAGTGGTGATGTGTTTTCAGTGATGGATTTTATTAACGTCCAAAAAGAAAACTCTGTCTACTTCAAAGACTTACCGTGATCGCATTATTTTAGGGTGATCCAATTGTGAACATTTTTCAATATTGGATTACATCCAGACTCAAGTGGAACGGAGCATCCAGGGTGAGAGCTGTCCATATATGTGTGATGTCTTGTTGCTTGGTCGTAAGCAGATGAGAGATGTGATACGGAGCATAGACATTCAGAGTCCTATCTTGCACTCACAATAGAAGACACTACAAATTACATATACACATTCAATACATACAACTGACATAGTTTTCATTAATAAATATTTTATTAATTGTTGGAGGAAACTGTTGTCAGGGTATGTTATGAAGGAATAAGAGAGAGAGAGAGAGAGAGAGAGAGAGAGAGAGAGAGAGAGAGAGAGAGAGAGAGAGAGAGAGAGAGAGAGAGAGAGTGAGTAGAAGACAGAACGGAGGAGTGTAGACAAAAGTCTGTCAATAATTCCCAAGTATAAGGATCTTAAAGGTGTGCTTTTTGAGTCCACTTTCCTCCAGGGACGACAAGCGACAGTAAGGCCGGGAGGGAGACCAGGTGAGAAGATGACATCAGTTTGACATGCATAGGGATACACCAGTATCAGAAATGACACGAAACAGGGATGTGGGCAGACATGATCACTAATGCCACAAGTCATGGGAGAAATGTCTGTAAAGTCAACTATATTCATGTGTGTTTGTACAGTCAGCTGCAATTTGCACATTGTGAACTTACACATTGAGACATTATACAATGTGAATTTTATAGATGGTGAATCTAACACATTGTGAACTTATACACTGAGAACATTATACACTGTGAACTTTATAGATGGTGAGCCTAACACATTGTAATCTTTACACATTGTACACTTAACTGATTTAGCACCGAAGGATAACATATCACAAAATTTGACTTGACATTTAGACAGAACAATATATCACCATACTAAGGTTGTAGTGTTATTTGTTTTGTTTTGTGGTATCTTCCTCAATTTCAATGCTTAGTGAAAGTAAAATTTACATTTTAAAACTTGTTCATTTGATTGTGTACCATGAGCGGTCCAAACCTACTTTTTTGTTTGGCACTGAATCAGTTAATATAAAAAGTTGAAACATAAAATGTACACACTGAGTTGTACACAATTTGAACCTTACACATACGTGAACTTACCACATGGTGAACTTTTCACATGGTGAACTTTACACATGGTGAACTTTACACGTGGTGAACTTACCACATGGTGAACTTTACACATGGTGAACTTTACACATGGTGAACTTTACACATGGTGAAACTTATACATGGTGAACTTTACACATGGTGAACTTTACACATGGTGAACTTTACACATGGTGAACTTTACACATAGTGAACTTTACACATGGTGAACTTTACACATGGTGAACTTTATACACTGTAGACCCTGTCTAAAATGGGTACCAGGAAATGTTGTGGGAAGTAAAGACAGCTGACATCATATTGTCTACATCAATGATCAAGTGGGGAGTGATCACCACAATTATTGGTATCACAATCTCATGGTATCATAAAGGGTCCTCTACATAAAAAAATAATTTTAAAACAGTTAACCTAAAGTTACTTACCTCCGTGGCCATGGTGTTACGGACGTGGTTCGTAATTCCGCTTACCCGCGGTCGAAACACAGCTGCGTGGATTTTGGCAGCAGACCACTTTGCGCTGTGTTTTAACGAATTGGTATGTGAGCTGATCATTCAGAAAGCAATGCAAGCTACTGACCGTAAACTTACCAAGACATCAACAACAGCTGTAAAATGCTGGTGATGACTGCGATGTCCTGTAAAAGGATATGAAAGAAAAACACCTAAAGTTACCCTAAGCAGTTCTGTGGTGAAAGGGTTACGGATGCAATTTGTAATCCAGCATACCATGTTCGAAACACAGCTGTGGGTGATTTAACAACAAGCCGCCTTGGGTTGGTTTTAATAAAATTCAGTTTGAGTCCTGGTCGCTCAGAAACAATCGCAAACTACTGTACATAAACTTGTCAAGAAATCACAAATGGCAAAAAAAAAATGCTGAGTTGACTGCGACATCCTATAAAGAATATGCAACAAACTCTAAAGTTAAGTATGATGTTTATATAACAAAGAATCTAATTTTACTGGACAGGAAATCTTGACATATCTGCAAGAAGTGTTTCTGGCCGGTCATAAGTGGCTGTTGCGAGGGCAGCTAGATTGTGTTAGACAGCGTTCTATACAGAAATATTTTGATGATGCAGGAAGGAGAGCTGTTAGCACCATTCTTAAACAACATGGCTATCATATCAGCTACACAGCGCTAAGGGTAAGAATTATTTTCCTTGATTTATATCTGTTGATTATGTGTTATATTGGTTTTTAGAATGCTGAGTGATCTTCGTTTTTATCTTGTCGTTATCTGCAGCTGTTAGATTATATTGTTTATTATTATTTTTTAATTCAGTTATCCACGAGGGGAAGTCAATAAGTAAGTCACAAATAAATGTAGAAAAATAACTAAATATGATAACAACTTGAAACCAGTTTATTTTTATACATACATTGTCTCTTTATTTCTCAACATAATTTCCACCAACATTGATGCACTTATCCCATCGTTTTATCAGTCCTCCCAAACCGGCTGCATAGAACTGCATGCTCTATTTTCTTCTTAAAAAAAAAAAAAAAAAAACATTTTCACTTCACATTAAACGTTGGCATCATTCGCAAAATGTCTCCCAGCAAGTTGAGTTTTCAGTGGACCAAAAACGTGGAAATCTCTAGGGGCTAAGTCGGGGCTGTAAGGTGGATGTTCCAAAACTTCCCACTTAGTTGGTTAATTTTCTCTTGAATTAATCGAGCCGTATGTGGACTGGCATTGTCATGAAGAAGCACTCCTCTAGTCAGCAGTCCTGGAAATTTCAATCGACCATGCATTATGCTGTATGCTGAACCATGTAAGCACCCTAGTGCAGATGCTACAGAGTGTGTAGTTACTCGCCTGTCACCTCTAATGATCTCCTCCACCCGCTGCACGGATGCTTCTGTTGCAATCTCAACAGGACGACCAGATCGTAATTCATCAACAATTTTAGAGCGTCCTTGAGAAAATTTTTCTACCCAGCTATGCACCACTTTACGGGACAAACATTTGTCAGCATAAACAGGAAGCGTTTTCCTTATGAATGTCCTTTGCTGGCAGTCCTTTTGCCCACAAAAAACGCACAACAGCATGTTTCTCTTTGGTTGTACACAGCTGCCATTTTGTTTATGAGCTGCGCATGCTCATGAGATATCTAGCGCCACCTGATGAACAGGAATATAAAGTTTGATGTTGCTGTCACTTAATGACACCTGTAGAAAACATCAACTACATTTACCTACCATACCACATAACTGTGTGACTTACTTATTTACTCGCCCTCATACACCAGCTGTGTGCGGTGTTTTATTATTGGCTTTTATCTAGTTATCTACATTTGGAGGATATGTTTTTTGATTTTTTATCCAGTTATCTTCATCAGTTTATTTCTTTTTTGTTGGTTTTTATATAGTTATCTACAACAGCTTTTTAATATGTTTTATTGGTGTTTAATTTAGTTATCTGCAACAGCTAAATGCTATGTTTTATTGGTTTTATCTACTTATCTACAAGACCTGGATGCTATGCTTTATTTATTTTTATTTAGATCTTTATCTACAAAAGTTGGATTTCACATTTTATTGATTTTTATTTAGTTGCAGTTATATAAGTTATTGTTGTTACTTGCAGAGCTTGCTAGAAATCTTGTTAGAAGCCAGTGAGGGAGAAAGAAATACTGTCCCTTGTAGAGTGCATGTGCCCCCCCCCCCCCCCCCCCCACATGTTTCTGGAGCCATGACCCACATTTGCATGAATATCCAGAAAGAGGTGGTTAAAATATGTCAAGGTCAGTGGCGTGAGAAGAGAGGACCAGTGATTCTCATTCTGGACATGTGAGTGACAAGTTTTCTTAATTACTTTGGTACAATTTATTCTCATGGAAAAGGATGTTTAGTTGGGTTTTCAAGAACTTCATTTGTTACTAACAGACTACAACTTATTCTAATGATAAAGAGTGTTTACCCCAGTTTTATATGACTTTCAAGAACTTAATTTCTTACTAACAGACTTTGCAAATGAGCTGATACACTTGCTGGCTCTGCGTACCCTGCAGATGGCCAGTCTACGGATCGTGCTAATATTATTAAAGCCCTGAGAGAGATGTGGAGAGCAAAGAATGTTAACGCCAGTGAATCCACTTCATTGTCTACAATGAAAGACCTGGGAGGAAGAATTGGCACGCCTAGACATGAGAGGCTTATCGGGAGATTGAGGGACCTCATCAGCCAAGACAGAACAGCACTATTAGTCGCAGGAAGCCGATGCATATGTTGGGCAGGAACTGAGCATTTATAGACATGTCAGGAGTGCAAAGATGATACCCCAACAGCCAGCTAGCTAGCTAACTAACTAACTAACTAACTAACTAGCTAACTAACTAACTAACTAACTAACTAACTAACTAATTAACTAACTAACTAACTAACTAACTAACTAATTAGCAATTTACCTAACTAGCTAGCTAGCTAGCGAACAAACGAGTGAACGAACGGACTTTATTTTCAAAGGGTAACAAATTGGGCATGCAGGCCCGTCTTACATTCGGCCCTTCCAATCACTCATATTTCGTTCTTCAATAAAGCATATTACATTCACATAGGAAAAAACATTGTCAAATGAATGCTGTAAAAATAAACAATGCATATTACCATGTTATGAAACACATACTCCAACCATCCACTCATCCCCCATCCACCCACACATCCCCCACCCAACCACACACACACACACCCAGGCACACATACATTTCCCCACCCAACCACACATCCCCCACCTACACACATCTCACCAAACACACACACACACATCTCCCACCCATCTCACATCCCCCACACATACATCCCCCCTCCACACACACACACACCCAGGCACACATACATGCACCTGCCCACCTATCTCTCACCCACACATCCCCCACCTACACACATCTCCCCATCCACACACACATCATCCACTCATCCCATAACTCATCAACACCCACCCAACCACATATCCTCCACCACACATGCACAGACCCCGAACCACCCAGTCAAACACACATCCCCCCAACCACACATCCCCACCTACACTTGTGCAAAGTTATAATCACATTAAGCCGGGAGTGCAGGGAGTGGCCAGCAGGGGCCACGGAAGTGGAAATCCAGCAACTAATTCAGGACAATGCTCACTCGGGTGATGTGATTATCTACACAGGTGGTTCGGGGTCAAGAGGTGAGAGAAGTGGCTGGGGGTTCATAGCCAAAGCTAATGGTCGATGTTTGGGGCAGGAGAGCCTGGCTGTCAAAGACTTAGGAGAGAGCTCTAAGCTAAGGAGAGCTAAAATAGAGCTTAGGAAGAGGGCAAGTGACGTAACAGGATAGGAGACCAGACGGAAGGGACATAAACGCTATAAATAGCTATAACAGGACACACTTGTGTCAACAGGGAGGGCAACCAGTGCAGATGAGCTGGGGTTACCCAAGAGACTGGGAAACCCACTTCACGAGGTAGGACCAAGTAATTCTGGTCAGCACAGCCCAGTGCCCAGCACGTAAACTAACGAACGCACGCTGAGCTAATTGCTCGTGGCTGAACACGCCACGCTCAGCGGGCTCAGACAGAGACCGGACGGCGTAGGAATCAGACGTGTGTCCGCTGGGGATACTTTGTAGTTATTAAGGACAGTATAATCGTTAGCTTAGCTTCAGTAGTTATAGTATTAATATCGTCTCCTCGTTCCATCTTAACTTCATCACATACTATGATATTTAATACCGATGTGGTATTCCGCTCGTGGAGCTATTGTATGATCCGTTCCGAATAAAAATGTATTCTTTTGCAAACAATACGAGTTGTCACTTTCGTGTAGTGCAAAAGAAGGGAATCCTTGTATGCCTGTCGCAAGTGAGTTGCTGACAGGCAGGATACCATTTGGTGTCAGAAGTTGTTTTTGAACTCATTCTGAACCCATTTACCAATCTCGTGGGGCTTGAACCACCGCTAAAGTTTTGCCATTTAATTAAACTTAGCAGTTAATAAGTATAGCAAAGTACCATTTATTTGCAAGTATCATTAATATACTAGTGTGAAAACTACTATGTAATTTACGATTGCCGGAAATTCTACAGAATATTAATGATATATTATCTATGCAAATTATTTCAATGATAATGTATGAAATATAAACTGTGATTGTGTACGAATTATAAAGTTAAGCATCATGTGTAAACCATTGTGTTTGATACTATCATAATGTCAACATTTATCGCATTCACGTTTGTACTTGTGCAAAAACAAATTCATTTCGCACAACAGTAGGAAATTAGAGGTTAAGCTAAAGTCATACAACGCAGCTCAGTCAGAGACGATAGAAAGTGAAGACAAGACGACATTGACACCCATTGACGTTCATTTAGACTATCATACATCCATATCATCTACATTAATCATTATCATTTATATCACATTTGAAGTTTACCATCCGTTGAAACTATAATATTTCAATTAACAAACATGTATTGCACATTACATGCATGTTGCTAAAATGTTGATGTTCCATTAAACAGTGACATCAGTTATAAAAGCAAGTCGATCAGGTGTGTGTACGAAAGACAGCGGCGGAACATCCCGAGGGCCGTATTTTTCTGCAAGATTAGATGAGTATATTTTCCACTCATTTTGATATGCATCCTTAACGACGCATCCTTTTTTTCAGCAAAGTTTGTGAATAGTTAACACACAATAACTGTGAAATTGTATTTGGGAAATATATTGCTATCAATTGTCAGATAACATAAAGCCACATAATGTCATCATTAAATGACTTCATCCAGGCTGGCAAAGAACTAGAATATGCTGGAGAAAAACTAGAGAAATGGGCAAACGAAAGATACAGAGAAGAGATAGAGAGAAAAGCTGCTCTAGAGAGAGACCAAAGAGCATTAGAAAGGCAACATCAGAAAGAGATGAAGGAGTTAGAAGAAACCACTAAACAGAAGGAATTGGAAATAAAACAGAAACAGTTAGATTTAGACCAAACCACTAAACAGAAGGAATTGGAAATAAAACAGAAGCAGATAGAGATGGACGATGCCACAAAACAGAAGCAGATAGAGATGGACGATGCCACAAAACAGAAGCAGATAGAGATGGACGATGCCACAAAACAGAAGCAGATAGAGGTAGAGTCACAAACGAAGTTAATGATGAAAGAAATGGAGATTAACTCTAACACCCAGATAGCATCTACTAAATTGAAAAGTCAAGAAGAACAAAATAAATTCTCCAAATATAAAGGGGTCATCAAGCCCTTCAGCCAAGGCGATTCAATATCAGCTTGGACTGAGAATGTAGAATTTCAACTTAGAACTCAGAAAATACCATTACAAGATTGGGCAATGATCTACACGAGAAACCTCAGTGGGGAGCCATTAAAGGTCATAGAATCAATACCAACAGAACTAAGAAGTAACTATCAGTACATCCATGATAGGATTATGCAGCATTTTCTACTCGATGCTCTTGGATATCAGATCCAGTACTCACAGATAAAGCCAAAGCCAACTGAAACGTTCCTAGATTATGTTTCAAACGTCCAGAGGATATTCAATAAATGGCTTAGAGCAGCAAAAGTAGGGAAGAATTTTGATAAATCACAGGACTTAATGGTGATGGATAAAGTCATATCCACCGTTCCTACTCCTTTTGCTAAGTTCCTTCAACAAGCAGACATTGAATCTATTGAACAACTCGAAAAACGAGGTTCTGCGTATTTTTCCTCAAACAGGGACATATTAAAAACATCAATACATTATACTGAGATTACTGCCTTTGTTAAAAACATACCTAGCAGGTCTTACAAACAAAAAGAATATCAGAATAAAGATAAACCGTATCAGAAGCCACCACAGTGTGTATACTGCAAATTGTTTCATCCGCAGTACTTAATGTGTGATAAGAGTCCATCTTATCCTGCTCATCTAGAAATGATCATGAAGAAGCAGGAAAACAAACGAAACTCTTACAAACGTGCTGTTAAATGCTTCTTTTGTTCACGATATGGCCATTATAGTTCTAAGTGTTTGGGCAGGCAAAGAATGAAGGCAAGCAATGCTTTGCTCATCGATACGTCATCTGACGATGAGAGTGCGGTTGATTCTTAACTTAAAAATGTATTACCATGCAATGAGTGTGAGAGTGTGAGTGCAGTTACTGATATATTAGACTTTAATAAGTGTGACACGTGTCACCAGTTCCATACGGACGGCAAACTGAAATGTGGGCACTTTATACCATGTTCCAACGAAGATGCCAATGCAGCTGTAGCCTCCAGAGGCAATTTAAAGGTCCACGATGCACTGGTCAACGAACAACCATGCCAATGTTTACTTGATAGCGGGAGCACTTTACTTGGGGTCAAAAGAGACCTAGTTAAGCCAGAAGATTATACGGGTGAGTTTGTCAAATGCCGCACTTTCTCTGGAAGCATTGAGAAATACCCGCTGGAAAAAGTACGCATAAACACCCCGTTCCTTTCCGGCACATTTACATGCGCGATCCTGCAAAATCCCTGTACTGATTTGATTTTGGGGTGCTTGCCATCATTAAAACAATGTACTGATGAAGAAATATTAGCCTGGAAACAAACAAACACGGCTAATGCTGTAACAAGGTCAGATACCCAAACACATTACACTGACCTACAAAACGAAATGTTACAGTTGTTAACACCCACCGGTGCTAGTAACAGTGCTACTCGACAAGAATTTATCGAGGCACAACGCAAAGATCAAACTATCGCACCTTATTTTAAGTTGTTAGGTGAGCGAGCGAAAGTTACTAACAATGCATCTGGGTATTTTAAAGTACATAACGGAATTCTCATGCGTTATTATACAACAAATAACCATGAAATTCAGCAGACAGTGTTACCTGTAAAACACCGACAAAATTTGCTAAACATTGCACATGAGTCACCGTTTGCTGGACTTTTGGCCTATGATAAAACGAGAGCCAGAATTTTGGCACACTTTTACTGGCCTAAATTTTGTAACGACATTAAATTGTTCTGTCGATCATGTACTATTTGTCAACATTTAGTAAGAAAGGGAAAGCATGTAACAGCCGAGGTCCAGCGTTCCATTTTGGTCTCTAGACCATTCGAAATTGTAGCGGTAGATATTGTTGGACCCCTGAATCAGGTGTCGAACAAAGGAAACCGGTTTATACTAACCCTCCTGGATCTCTGTAAAGGTGGATCGAAGCGGTGCCACTAAATTACATTACCTCTAAAGATGTGGTAAATGTGTTTTTACATCTATTTTGTCGGTTTGGCTTTCCTCGTACCATTTTGAGCGACCGAGGAACCCAATTTATTTCGGCTGCTATGCAAGCCCTAACAAAATTGCTAGGGTTAGAACAGCATTTTTGTAGCCCGTATCACCCTGCCAGTAACGGGATCATAGAAAAAATTAACGGGGATGTAAAACACATGCTGGCAAAAGTAACAGCAGAGAACCCATCCGATTGGGATACTCTATTACCAGCAGTGCTATTTGCCCATCGAGAAATTCCGCACTCAAGTACGGGTTTCTCACCTTTCGAGTTAGTTTATGGGGCTGTCATCGTCTTGCTCATGTCTAGGTATCTGAGCTCGGTTTCACACAGGCAACAATAACTCCGTTCAATATGATATCGAACATTTATTGTATTTCAATATACAGTGCGTTGGCGCAGTGGGTTAACAATCCCGCGCTATGTTACATATCACAGATAGTTAACATCGTCACACATGGTTATCATAAACATTCTAGCAAACTATCTAGCCTATGTATATATATATATATATATATATATATATATATATATATATATATATATATATATATATATATATATATATATATATATATATATCGATATCTATTGAGTCCCTCTAAGGCAGGCCCTGTTGTCTCTCTGAAATCCGTCTGTCCTCTGCCGGTCCACACGTGTCCCGATCCGACACGGGTGGTAACTCTGTCCGAGTTCCTCGTGGACCCCGCAATAGGCGGGCCACATCAGTGTCCACGGGACCCTGGACTCAATGACCAGTCCTTCGAGAAGCCTCTAGATTACTCTGGCCTCGAGTGACTCACTTCTATCCCTTGGGCGGGAGTTGCAGCCCTTTAATTAATATCTATAACTGTGAGGCGGTGACAGGATTCCCCCCTCTCCCCTGATATGATGGTTTGTTATAGGGTAATTAGATCTGTTCTAATTCTGTCACCGAATCACATAAAGTCGGTGTTTGTAGTTTGGTGGACAGTAACCTGGTAACCTACCTACTGGCATCAAAACTCATGTATTCTCCCATACACCACTTCTCTGATTTGGTGAAGAGATCACTCTCTCTCCTGTGTCCTTAAAAATGCTTATCTGACCGAAGTTACGTGACGTTTTAGTAGTTGTATTTACAACCCGTCCTTCTCAAAGTACCCCACTGATACCAAGACAATTAACCTCTGTATTAAAGAGGATTAACAAGACCGAAGTCCTGGCTAATTAAGTACACCATCAAATCTTGATCTGTGTGTGCATTTCAATACACTTTTACTCTCGTATGTTGTATAATGCCAAATATGTAGTTACGTTGTTATTTTATCCCCTTAGACTACATGTGTCCCTGTTGGCTTGTTAGCGTGGTGACTAATAAGTGACTGTATTTTAAATTGATAGTGTTCAGTTTTAAGGTTTGTGTAAAGTGTGTGCTGAATGTGTGGCTTATTTCCAAGCGTCACGAGTTGGGATAACCTCAATCATGAATTACTCCACTGTGTGCAATACATGATCAGGCATTCCAAGTAGTGGTGCTTAGATGTATCCTACCTACTAAACTAAGTATCTTAAACTAACTCCTAAACTAAGTATATTAAACTAACTACTAAACATGTATCAACAATTTAGACAAGTCATGCAGTTTACATGAAAGACGCAGACAAATTAAAATAAATACGTTTTGCGTACAATTTGTCCGCTCAGTATATCGTTCTCTCATTTAATTCATTCACGCTGTCATTCACTCACCTTTCATTCAAAATAGTATTTGGTTAAAATATATAATTAAAGTTGAGGTAAGTGTTATTGCCCTTAGAACAAATGAAATAGGCGATATTTGCCCTTTAAGAAAATACGTACTTTTTGTACGATGACTCAAAAATGGGTTATAATTTACACAGAGACAATTGTATAGGACGGTGATTTATCCTATTAATGGAACTACCTGTAATGTTATGGTAGAATATGTACATATTACAGGTTAACACATTTTATATACAAAATTAATGCAAATATAATACATATTTAATACTAAAGTAATTAATTAATTAAGTAACTAAATCCAACGATGATGTGCGCCTTGTCCTCCTGTTGTTAGCGTGTAGTGCCATGAATGTTAAAGTTAGTATGGCTGTCTCTTGAGTGTTGTAGTCGAAGTAGTTCTGTTTCGGCTGTTTGCAAAGTCTCGTAGCAACAGCAAGTATGGATTGTTCTCAATGTCCCGTATAAAGTGTTCTTACAGTATTCAGAGTCAGTTCACTGGTTGATATTATTGGTTGAAACACAGTTAACGTTTCTTGCTGGGATCGTTCTAGAGCTTGGGCACTTGATAGTATAGCTCTTAAAGTATAGCTCTTAAAGTATAGCTCTTAAAGTTTCATGTTCGTGGGTGTCGTAAGTAACTTATTTAATGAGGTGTTATTACTATTCACTGGGAGTTCTCTAGCAGGTGTAGAGTTACACTGTTATATGCCACAGACTAAAAGTATCACAGTTTCTAGTATGGTGAATGGTCGATGTGCTAAATGTCATTCTACTGGCGCATTCGTTTGCCGTGATAATAGGTCAGCAATAATGTTGTCTGTGCCTCTGATATGGCGGATTTCGAAGTCGAAATCTTGAAGAAGAAGACACCATCTTTTTAAACGATGGTTTTTCGGTGACCCTTGCTTAAGAACCAACAAGGGCGAATCGTCAGTGAGCACAACAAAGTGACTACCTAAGAGGAACTTAGATAATCTCAATACACAAAACAGTAGACTTAAAGCCTCCAATTCCACTGTAGCATACCGGGTCTCTGCCTTCTTTAGTTTACGGCTTACATAGAGAATCGGGTGTCTCACTCCATCCACTTCTTGCATTAAACATCCTCCTATTGCGATAGCACTCGCATCTGTGGTCAAAATAAAGGGTAAATTTATGTTGGGTAATCGTAAGACTGGTGGATTAGAAAAAATACGTTTCAATCTACACATTGCATCGTCTAAGCTGGTACTTTTACAAATTTTTGATGGATGATCTTTAGTTAACATATCAGAAAAGACTGAGGTAAGTTCTGCCCAATGTGGGATAAATTTAGAATAATAGTTAATAAGACCTAGTAAACTTCTAATTTGTTTCTTTGTGGTAGGCACTTCTAGATTAAGAATCTTGGAAACAATTTTATCATCTGTCAACAATTTGCCTTCAGAAATTCTATGACCAAGGAAGTCTATTTGTCTATAGCCTAATTCAACCTTGGAAGGTTTGATAGTAAGTCCAAAAAGAGAGATTTGGTTGAAGACTTGTTTGAGGGTAAGTAAGTGAGAAGTCATATTAGAAGAATGGATGCATATATCATCAATATAGGCTTCAACATCTTTAATTCCGTGTAATAACAATCTAGTTAATCTAACAAATGTGGCTGGCGCGTTTTTGAGGCCAAATGGAAGATATAGCCATTCGTACAAACCAAGGGGTGTTGCGAATGCTATTATATGTCTAGAATCAGGGTGTAGTGGCACTTACCAATATCCTTTCGCTAAATCGGTCTTAGAAAATAAGGATGATTGAGCCATATTTAAAATGAGATCTTCACAACTGTTCATTGGCTCTGCATCCGTTGTGGTTCTTGTATTTAATACCCTATAGTCGATGCACAAACGGATTGTCTGGTCCTTCTTTTTCACCAGGACAATCCGTGAAGAATATTGAGACATCGATTTTTGAATTATTCAATTTTTCTCTAAATCTAAAATTTCTTTGTCTAAATTTGCTCTGTAATTGAGAGGAATAGAATATGGTCTGCATTTGACCGGTGTTAGATCTGTCAGCACAATCGAATGTGTTATCTTGTCAGTGCGTCCAGGTTTGTTAGAAAAGATAGATTTATACTCGTCAAGGAGAGTCAAAATGTCTTGTCGCTGTTGTTGTGTCAAAGTGTCAGAGATATGTATGTCATTTATACTTCCGTAGTCAGTCATAATTGGTACCGGGATTTCAGTATTGTCCACGTCTGTCTGATTTATCACAGATGCTACTGTTTGTAAATTATCCTCAATGTAATTGTCGTCGTCGTCGAGATCGATCGTTGTCAATATGTCGTCAAATTTGTCGATGTTGTCGATATCACAGATTGTCGGTAATGTCCATATGTCTTCGTCGTTTTTGTCGTCGTAAGAGTGTGTCGTTAACGGTGCTTCGTTTGTCAAGGTGTCATTCAGTTGGGAAATTGTCGTTTCTTTTCTGTCACCAGTTAACTGCGTCTGCTCACTCGTGTCAATGTCCTGTCTAGCATAGTATGGTTTCAACATATTTACATGGAATGGCATCGAGGCAGTTGTAGTTGATTGGACTGCTGCCGTAGGGTTTTTCCCCTTTTTCACCAGTTTCTGACATATATCACATGATCTACAAAAGGTTTTAATGTCTTGGTCAAATTTTGGCCAATAAAACTGGGTCAGGACCCTAGCTCTGGTATTTTCGTACCCCATATGACCTTCAAAAGGTGAGTCATGGGCTATCTTTAGAACTTTGTCTCGATGTGCTTGTGGTAGCACTACTTGCTGTATCGTGGTATGCTTTGTTGTGTAAAATCTAGTTAAGATATTGTTCTGTAGCTTAAATGTCCACGATGCGTTCTCAGATAATTTTGGTTTAAGTCCTACTAACTTAAAGTATGGTGAAAGTGTAGGATCTGCTTTCTGTTCATTTCCAAAATTAGTGATTTTACTTGGCAATAAATAGCTGTGTAACATTAGATCTTATGCCAAAACCGGAGAATAAGCCCCCAAAAAGCCTGTCATCGTCTTGCTCATGTCTAGGTATCTGAGCTCGGGTTCACACAGGCAACAATAACTCCGTTCAATATGATATCGAACATTTATTGTATTTCAATATACAGTGCGTTGGCGCAGTGGGTTAACAATCCCGCGCTATGTTACATATCACAGATAGTTAACATCGTCACACATGGTTATCATAAACATTCTAGCAAACTATCTAGCCTATGTGTATATATATATATATATATATATATATATATATATATATATATATATATATATATATATATATATATATATATATATATATATATTGAGTCCCTCTAAGGCAGGCCCTGTTGTCTCTCTGAAGTCCGTCTGTCCTCTGCCGGTCCACACGTGTCCCGATCCGACACGGGTGGTAACTCTGTCCGAGTTCCTCGTGGACCCCGCAATAGGCGGGCCACATCAGTGTCCACGGAACCCTGGACTCAATGACCAGTCCTTCGAGAAGGCTCTAGATTACTCTGGCCTCGAGTGACTCACTTCTATCCCTTGGGGGGGAGTTGCAGCCCTTTAATTAATATCTATAACTGTGAGGCGGTGACAGGGGCGAACCCTCGTGGACCCCTAACAATCTACCATCAGCTAATCACAAGCTCAGTAGATAATCCAACAGCATTAACACCTTATGAGATGGTAACAGAGACACGCGATACAATTATGAAGGCGTGTGTAATAGCCAAATCATCTTTGGAGAGAAAAGGCCAGATGTACCGCGACTATGCAAACAAGGGTGCCAAAACCCTACACCTTGAACCCAATCAAAAGGTGCTGCTTTTACTACCAGAAAAACGTAATTTGTTACTAACATCATGGCAAGGGCCATTCAAAGTTGAACGAAAGATATCAGATGTCGATTATGAAATATCGATAAAGGGAAAATTAAAGATATTTCATATCAACATGCTGAAGCCTTATTTCTCACGACAAGAACTGAGGACAGACGAACAGAGGACACCTACACCAATCAATCGGACGACAGACGTACACAACACAACTACACTAGGTAGGGCGACAGATGACGACGACATCGCAAACACACCTAGCCAGGAAACAGTACACACAGCTAGTACAACAACAGTACTTAATCAGACGGATGACGACGGAATAGAATTACCAGTCCCGACAGTTGACACAACAGGGACAATCGATAGCATACGGATAGAACCGAAACTTACAGACGAGCAACGACGACAACTGTTGGAGTTAGCAACTGAGTACAGGGATATCTTTTCTGACATCCCAGGTAGGACAGACATAATAGAACACTCTATTATTCTGACTGATAACACACCCATCAAATGCCGACATTATTCCATCCCATTGAGTTACAGGGAAAATCTCGACAAGGAACTGTTAAATCTTGAGTCGAGTGGAATAATTCATAAATCACAGTCAGAATATTCTTTTCCTATCGTCTTGGTCAGAAAGAAGGACTCGACGAATCGCCTCAGCGTCGATTATCGCCGGTTACACAACGTGACCAAAGTCGATTCAGAGCCTAACCCATATCGTGACGATCTAATCCTTGATATGTCAACATCACGTATCTTTTCTAAACTGGACTCACTAAAGGTTATAGGCAGGTCCCGATGAATTCATTATTGATTCCTTTGACAGCATTCTCAACACCTCTAGGCCTGTATGAGTGGTGCTATCTTCCTTTCGGTCTTCGTAATGCACCAGCCACTTTTGTCCGACTCACTAGGGATCTTTTGTACGCAGTGACCAATACATCTACTTATATTGATGACATTTGCATCCATACAGCAGACTGGACAACACACCTACTGAAACTGCGACATGTCTTCGATAGATTACGATTATTTGGTCTTACAGTGAAACCCACCAAAGTGGAGTTGGGTTTGGAAGAAATTGATTTCCTAGGCCACACAATCACCAGAGGCCAACTCAGAACTGATGAGAAAATTGTGACTAAGATTCTCAATCTGACTATGCCTACGACCAAGAAACAGGTCCGTAGTTTGCTTGGTCTGGTCAATTATTACAGCAAATTTATACCCAATGTGGCTGAAATCACCAGCGTTTTTTTCTAATGTGTTAAAAGCATCTGTAAAACTTGATGTTCAGGATGCAAAGTTAATCGGTGCTTTATCAAAATTGAAACATTTATTTAGCGTTCCACCTATTGTGCGTTTGCCTAATGTCAATCTTACGTATTTCCTCCGTACAGACGCAAGTTCCATTTCCATTTCTGGGGTCTTAGGCCAATTTTATGAAGGCAAGTTTCACCCAATAATGTACGTGAGTCGTAAGATCAGCCCTGCTGAAGGAGGATACTCAACCTCTGAATTGGAAGCTTTAAGCGTGATATATTGTGTCAGGAAACTTCACCGATTCCTAGCGGGTACAGAGTTTGTTATTGAAACCGATAATTCGCCTCTTACTGTCATGCAAACTGGGGTTCATCGCAACAACAGGATCTACAGGTGGTCCTTATTTTTGCAAAATTATACCTTCACGATTAAATATTTGAAGGGAAGTTTGAACTTTTTAGCTGACACATTGAGTAGACCTTCTCACATATAAATACCTGAATTACGAGAAGAGAGCGACCCTACATCACCAAAGACATTGACACTGTAATTACATAGTGCCCTATGTGGTGATTGTGAACACTAAAGTGCGTTACCATCGCCAGTCGCTTACATCTATGTAATATAAACTGTGTCAGCATTAGTGCAATGAACAGACGCATTTGTGAATTGTCTACACCACTACCACTTATACAACCCGTGAGTGGATCGAAATGTTAGACTTGAACCTACACCAACCAGTAGGATACCATTAGTGTGAACATTACCCAGGATGAGAGCGTAAATCAGACTTTGTCTAGTTGACCTTTGTTTTCGAGGACATCCTACAGAGGACACGGCTCCAACATCATACCTGGATGTAATTAGTTAGTGTAGTTAGTTACAAATTATATGTGATATGTATATAACATGTTTTTATAAACAGTCGCGTATATCTCCACATTTTTGTAATCATGTTATAATTATGTATGTAGATTTACCATATAACTTTATTTAGGACAGTTCAGATCTATAATTTACGTATATTTAGTTAAGAACTTATGTAATTTAACATCTACATCAAATTACTTTAATTTATCACCATTTAAACATTTTTCGTTAGACGAGTTAATTAAAACATCACTTACAAATTAACCCCATCATTTAGTAATTTAGATTATTTCATGTAGTAAAAACACTTTAAGGTAACTAACCCATTGTTCTTAAATTGAATTAATTAGTTAGGTTATTTCCCTTAGATAAATTTAGAACAGTGCACCAACTCATAATAGATTAGTTAGATTAGTTGTTACCTTAGGATTGGTAGCGAGCAATCTTTTTCAATCATGTATAATATTGTATATAAATGACAAGTGCACAAACATAGCACAGTCATGTGGCTCGAATACCCATTTAAAGTCAGCCAACCATTTAATGTACATATTTTTGGTTCATCCATGCATTATATTTTGAACCATATTCTAATGACGACATAATATTTTAAAACCACTTTTGAATGAAAGGTGAACGAAAGATGTGTGAATGATAGAGAGAGAAGAACGAAAGATGTGTGAATGATAGAGAGAGAACGGATTAAATTAGGAGAGCGAGAGAGATATTGCAGTATTTTTTCACCGCGCAACACGACTTGTTGTGACTTGTCTGTGTCAATCGGTGTAACCAATGTGTTGTCAATTTTTATAAATGTGTAGTTGCCATACTTTAGTGAGAAACATAGGGAACATATTTTGAGCATCTTACAACGGCACTGTAGACATAAATTAGCATAACACACTCATTTGTGACTACAGTAAACCACTTTACGGCGCTCGAAAGAATACATACACGTAAATTAAGAACGCATACACATGTTAGTAAGTTAAATACACTTTAATTTAATAGAGAACACACAACCAACCAGAAAAACAAACACATAAACTTGCAGACACCATCACTTTCAAAGAACCATAACTACTCCAACAGGGGACACTATAAAATCTCTAAAACCTTAATGTAACACTTAAATATTCCTTCACAAGCGGAAGCTAAAAGGTGAAGAGTTGCACATATAGCATGTATACGAGTTGGAGCAATTATTATTTGAGAGCATGAACATTTAGTGTCCATGTTTTGCACTCATAATAGAGGCAAGTTGTATGGGATTGTTAATTTTGGACTATCTGAGGACAGGCCTTATGGCAATGGATCCGGACCACACAATTATCATAAATATAATGACAGTTTATAGCCAACTATACTAGTGTGATGAGCTACTCAATTAGCCAAGTGAAGAGATACAACAGTGTGATGAAGGAAAGGAGAGATGTTGTCCTATCCCCAAAACAGAAGTAGAGAACTCACGAGGTCTTTGACAAAATTATACAGCCAGTTTTTGTAACATTACTTGTGTTACCCCCACAACGTGAAAGTTTGTAACACAACAGGGGAGGAAAGAGAGCCTGTCAAAGACTTAGGAGAGAGCTCTGAGCTAAGGAGAGCTAAAATAGAGCTTAGGAAGAGGGCAAGTGACGTAACAGGATAGGAGAATAGACGGAAGAGACACAAACGCTATAAATAGCTATAACGGATCACACTTGTGTCACCAGGGAGGGCAACCAGTGCAGATGAGCTGGGGTTACCCAAGAGACTAGGAAACCCACTGCACGCGGTAGGACCAAGTAATTCTGGTCAGCACAGCCCAGTGCCCAGCACGTAAACTAACGAACGCACACTGAGCTAATTGCTCGTGGCTGAACACGCCACGCTCAGCGAGCTCAGACAGAGACCGGACGGCGTAGGAATCAGACGTGTATCCGTTAGGGATACTTTGTGGTTATTAAGGACAGTATAATAGTTAGCTTAGCTTCAGTAGTTAGAGTATTAATATCATCTCCTCGTTCCATCTTATCTTCATCACATACTATGATATTTAATACCGATGTGGTATTCCGCTCGTGGAGCTATTGTATGATCTGCTCCGAATAAAAATGTATCCTTTTGCAAACAATACGAGTTGTCACTTTCGTGTAGTGCAAAAGAAGGGAATCCTTGTATGCCTGTCGCAAGTGAGTTGCTAACACTGGCATATGATACCACAACTTCCAGCTTAAGAATGGAGGTGGAGGTAGTCACTGCGGCTCTCCGCTGGATGGAGAATACGACACACACACACATCGTGATTGTAACTGACTCAGAAAGCATGCTCACGAGGGTGAGGACGGGCAGGCTTCGTGCGGAGTGGCTTGCTTCGCTTAGGAGGTCACGGGTGACAAGCATCGTCTGGATCTTTTCTCCGGGGCATGATGGTGTGCTGGGAAATGAACAGGCGGACAGATTGGCTGGCTCTGCAGAACTTGGTGGAGTACTGATACGTGACAAGGCAGACGTGGTTGCGGCTTTGTGGGAGCACGTGCACACCTCGGAGGAGCAAATAGATTACCATGGGCTGGCAAGAATGAGACAGCGAGGAGTGACGAGGGGATCTGGCCGAAGCTCAACGCTCAGAGGAAAGACGAGACGGACTTATAATCAGATTGCTACTGGTACTATTAGTGTTGGAACTCTTCGCTGGCTGCTGAGGATGGGGACGGAGCACTTATGGGAATGCCCCGAATGCTGTGATGTCGATTCCTAAACCAATCAGTCAATCAATCAACATCCCCACCTACACACATATATATCCCCGCAAACCGACACATCACGCACCTACCCACACACAAAACTAGCATGCACCCACACATTCCCCAACTTTCACACATCCCCTACCCACACAATCTCCCCCACCCACCTACACATCCCACGCCCATACACACACATACCCACCCCCAACTTTCACACACTCACCCACCCACACATCTTCCACCACCCACCCTCCAATCACCCATCCCCATATCACACATCCCTTAACCACACATCCCCCATGCAAACACACCCCACCCATACACACACACACACACACACACACACATCTCCCCACCCATACATCCCCACCCACCAACACATCCCCCATCCACAAACACACACCTCCCACATCCACAAACACACACCTTCCACCCACACACACCCCCACCACCCACACACATCCTCACTAACTAACTAGCTAGCTAGCTAACGAATTAACTAACTAACTAACTGACTGACTGACTGACTGACTGACTAACTAACTAACTTTCTGACTGACTGACTGACTGACTGATTGACTGACTGACTGACTGACTGACTGACTGACTAACTAACTAACATACTTGCCACTAGTTTTGGATAATTTCTTTTGAAATTGGCACTTTCTGTATACAGAATAAATAATAAATGATTTCTTATGCACTCCAAGAGAAAGAAACCTCAGTGGAATAGAAATATACAAGTATAAGCACAACATATGCAAGTATAAGAAGGTGACAAGCTATGTTTATTTGTCATATAATGAACAGAGGGGCTTAGGAAAACATCATGATGACTACATTTTAGCAGTAGAGGAAGATAAAGATGATCCTGAATGTATTGTGATGGTGGCATGGGGGAAATATAATATCATCAACAGAATTGATTCAGAACACTAAGGACTGAGATGTTGGGACAACCATGAACACTTCCTATGCCAACTGGCAGAGCACATGTTGGTGATAAGTACAGCATAATGAAAGCAGCCAAAGCAACAAGTGGAACTATAAAGGTAAATAGCAAGAGAATAATAACAATGGTGGGATGAAAAAAGTAACAAAGCAGTTAAAGAAAAGAGAATGGATGCAAAGAGTTGAAAGCAAAGACCATTTGAAACTATGTTGAATAAAAGAACATGGAGCATCGAGGTCAGCATGGCTGAATGGATAAGGCCTTCATTCTTAAAACATCAAGTGTGCTGATGCCGAGGTAATGGGTTCAACTCCTAGACCGGTCAGTTGGACTAAAATGTTTACTTCTCTTCATTGACTTGGGGACGTAAATTACAGGTACCTCTGAAGTTGGAGTGGGTATGTCTGATGGCGATGAACACTGGTAATAGAGGAAGCTAATCCACACACACAATTCAGTCTAGAGCTACCAGAAGCAGTGTTTGTGGACTACGCTTGAGTTCAAAGCGAGTGAGTGCAAAAAAGAAAAGAACATGGGGTTGTTCAAGGTAACAATCAGTTGTGGTACAAATGAGAGAGGCACCAAGGACTACCAGCTTGTGGTAGGGGTGATTAGTATGCACGTCTGCTAAGAGAGACTGCATATTTGTGAACTTGCCCTGAGTGCAGTGACTTGGATTCTGTAATGAGATATACTTATGTTATCAATATGATTATGTTTATATATGATTATGTTATCTATTTGTTAATGTTGTCTATATGATTATGTTATCTATACGATTATTTTACCTATATGATTATGTTATCTATATGATTCAACAAGAGTATGTTTGATTATGGACTAGGACTGATCACTGTCTCAAAGCGTCAGCTGTTGAAGTTAGAGCGCATACAGAAGAAGTTCCAACTTCACAGCAAAGGGTCACCCCCATTATGCTCTGTTCCTGTGCCAGTGAATATCACACAAAATGTTCCTCACTGCCCTATGTGAAAAGTGGAACAGACAGGAGTCTTGACAAATCAACAGCCCACACAGGTATACTATGCATAATGCCTCTGCCAGAATGCCAACAACAAAGTCCACCACAAAAAATACAGTTCATCATCGATGGAAGCGGCAGTTACTACAGAATCAGCAGCCACACATTACTGTATAAGGCAAATCCAGTTAGTTCAGTGACCCACCATTTTCTGAACATGCAGTTCATTCTACAAATAACCGTGGACAGATGTAATAGCACTCAACATGAAATTCACAGTGCACAATGTCGCTCCATGCACTCAACTCAGCAGCAGGGTGACAGAACCATGCACTACCAGTCCAACATGAGGAAAATGCGTAAGCAAACTGTAGACACAAGCATAAACACTCCAGAGGCCTTAACAGTTCAACCACCTATCCTCCATGTTGGGGACCAGCATTCTTCTCCTTCTGACCTTTAACCCTCATTGGAGTATAAACTCTCAACCAACTCACACTAAGCCATTGCAACGTTTGCTGTCTCCTGCTGCTCCCTCCATATCCTTTCCATTAAATCGTGAAACACATTGTTTGTGGCATCTGTGCTTAAATGACCTGTTAGTTCTGGCATCTAATATCTTTAGACCCAGTCCACTGTTAGTTCTGGCATCTAATATCTTTAAGCCCAGTCCACTGTTAGTTCTGGCATCTAATATCTTTAGACCCTGTCCACTGTTAGTTCTGGCATCTAATATCTTTAAGCCCAGTCCACTGTTAGTTCTGGCATCCGATATCTTTAGACCCAGTCCACTGTTAGTTCTAGCATCTAATATCTTTAGACCCAGTCCACTGTTAGTTCTGGCATCTAATATCTTTAGACCCAGTCCACTGTTAGTTCTGGCATCCAATATCTTTAGACCCAGTCCACTGTTAGTTCTGGCATCTAATATCTTTAGACCCAGTCCACTGTTAGTTCTGGCATCCAATATCTTTAGACCCAGTCCACTGTTAGTTCTGGCATCCAATATCTTTAGACCCAGTCCACTGTTAGTTCTGGCATCCTAATATCTTTAGACCCAGTCCACTGTTAGTTCTGGCATCCAATATCTTTAGACCCAGTCCACTGTTAGTTCTGGCATCCAATATCTTTAGACCCAGTCCACTGTTAGTTCTGGCATCTAATATCTTTAGACCCAGTCCACTGTTAGTTCAGGCATCCAATATCTTTAGACCCAGTCCACTGTTAGTTCTGGCATCCAATATCTTTAGACCCAGTCCACAACTGGAGATACAGTCTTGTGGTTAATAACATCTTATGCATTCTTTTCCAGTTCTGCAATGATGGGACATCTATGGACACCAAGAGGCGATGATTTCAGCAGAATAAGCTCCAGATTGTTCTCTTCTTGGATGTCTCAAAGTCAGCCTGTGTCAGTCAGGGAGCTGATGGTCCCAGCAAGGCAAGCATGTGAATTTCCTGAATTCAATTGATCAGGCTTGGTTATCTATGGACTACCAGTAATGACGAACTGAAGAAGATTGTTTTATGTTGTATAGAAACATGACATAAACCTTTTCGCTGACACACACAATAAACGAATGCACTAATCAATGTGTTTTATGCTTAGTTAAACATAGCATCATGTTTTTGTTATTTGAAAGCTGTTTTTGAACTTATGCTTACTTTGATGTTATTCGCTCAAAACATATTGACTTATATGTCTCATAATTAAAATGTGTTATAGATAAAACTGAGATTTATATTGTTAATCTTACATACGTGGCTTGTCCCTATCTACTATCTAGCGCAGTGGTTCTCAACCTTTTTTGGCCGATACCCCCCTTCACCATATTTTTAGGACGTCATTCCCCCCCCCTCACCATATTTTTAGGACGTCATTCCCCCCCCCACCCACCATATTTTTAGATCGTCATTCCCCCTTTCGTATTTCCTCCCTAAAATTTATCCCTGCCCCTTCACAGTATAGTAATAAGTGAAGCTAAATTTAATAGCACATACTAAAACAAGTCTAGACATCTACATAAAATGTGGTTTTACGGATCTACTTACGTTATAAAATGAATTTCAGAAGGGTAATACGTACAGAACCGTAAAGTATGAATGGAAAAACAAGATCAAGTAATTGCTTCTTGTATTAACGCGATCTTGAAATAATCTTCATTCCCCCCTGGAAACCCCAAAATCCCCCCCTGGGGGGGATTCCCCACCGGTTGAGAACCAGTGATCTAGCGAAACCACAGCCAAGGGAATAGACTTGGTAGAATCAGTGGGGAATGAAGACCCTATGGAGCTTGACTCTAGTCCGAATTTGTGAAGACACATGAAGGGTGTAGCATAGGTGGGAGCGCAAGCACAATTGAAATACCACTACTTTTATTGTTTCTTTACTTATTCAATCAAGGGGAGATCTGTTCGCATCAGATGAGCAATATCTCCGGCGGGCCTATTCTCGCTGGTCGTGGGATCCGCAGAGTCAGGCAGGAGTTTGACAGTAGTACACGCTTACATTGGTCCTAGCCACTTACGAATGAGAGATGTACATGCTCATACAGGTCGAGACACTTGCTCTAAAGCACTCTACTGTGGGATATGGCTGAACACCTCTAAGCCAAGTCTCACGGATGTGAGGGTCTGGCTCACTCACACCTCACATCACCTGCTCCTTGGAGGTGAGGCTCAACTCCGGCTCTTGAGGTTTGATGCTGAGCCGCCAGCGTCTGCAGCCTGCCTTGTTCCAGACATACTGGTTATCCTTTCCTCTGGAGTAAACAAGGCAAGGCCGAGAGAGGGAACATGCTGCATGGGCAACACATGTTCTCTAAATCCATGTCCTAGGCATTGTGCGATGGGATTTTGGCCAAATTCCAATTCCACATACTTTCGTCTGTCAAGACGGCAAGGTGCCACTCACATATGTAGCAATATTACTTATACATTATCATTATCATGTTAGTTAGACAACAGATCATCCTCATTGCAATCGAACCATTCAGTCCATAAATGCTCGGATCCCTGCTTTACCTGCAAGCCTGTCAGTCTGCTCATTTCCTTGTACACTTGCAAGCCCTGGCATGAAAATGAAACTAATCTTTGCCAGCCATGACCACCCCAAAGACACCAACCACTGTCTTCTGACCCAACCCAACTCTATCTTCCTGAGCATACTCATTGAGTCACTAAGGAAGCATGCCCGAGTGAAGGTCTTGATCTCAAGCCATGTTATTGCTTTACTTACTGCCAGAATCTTTCGTCACAATTCTCCCTCCAGCCTGAGCCATAAAAGCCCATGAACTTCTCACGTGTTGAACGGTCAACCCGTTATCATCATGTGCCATGCTAAAGAGCAGAGGTGTTCATGTATCTCCACAGATCTCGATCCTAGGTGTTCTGGGTGCATTCTATTGATGCCAGTCCACCATGCCACCATCTTAGACCATCCAGCATCCTCTTAGTCTGCCTCTTCTACTGCTGATCTTTCTGGTCTTATACAAAAGTGAACATTTGTGTGCAATTCTGTGTTTACTTGGAGATGTTTGTGTGTTAATCACTCCAGAAAAAAATTAATAGAGAGCAAAATGCACATACAATGACCTGTAGTTGAAAAAATCACATAACCGAAAGTTTTCATTTGTACATAATTAAATTGTGGACGAAATGGGAAGCAGATAGGCTTGCAGGTTGGGCTACTGTAGAACGCGGGCTAGTAATGGACCGGCCTAATGTTTTAAATACTGTCAGATAGGTCGGGCATTTAAGCAAATGAAAAGATGGCTGCAAATCTTCAACCCTGACCAGACTGCAAGAATGTCAAGTGAAAATGGATGAAATCAGACAAGAGCGCTATACATGGTGTGACAAAACAGAATTCAACCTCAGGATGGGGCAACCGAATCCAGACTCTGCGGTACCCCATTTTCATGGGTTTACAGTATGATTGTGTGTGTGGGTCTATTATTTGGTATCCAGGACCAGTTTCGACCATCTTTGGGTTCACGCAACGCTTGTAGTCCAGCTTTGGTGAAATTCACTGTCCTGAGAAAGATATCGGGAGATACTCTCTAACCCTTGTTGCGTAGTATCCATTCTAGTCTATCCAGAATATCGCGTCATTCAATTTGACGACACTTCCGGAGAACGCTGGCAACGGCATTCACCGTTGATATCTAATGGACTATCGGTCATGTCTTTTGTTGGGGAATTCTTGACCTCAAACTGAAGACCCAAGGCCAGTCTATTGAAGGGCAGGGAGCTACCTTGAGGATCCCGTGAATCCTATTCTAGTGTCAAAATGAAGTTGTGTCTACTGTCAAGTGTTTCAACGTCTGGGGATCCAGATAAAGACGGACAATGGTGGCTCTCTAGATGCTAGGATAGCACAATCTGTGGCTGATTTAGTCCTACAGAAAAGGTAATTGTTCTCTCCCGCTGTACTGATCTATTTGAGTGTCTTGTGAGGTCTGTTAAATAGTGGCCAAGCCAGTTTGTGATGAGCCTGCTGTGTCTTCCTTTTGCATAGAGCTTTAATTTAACTACCCTAAAAGGGGGGGGGGGGCACTAGCGACACAGATTATCATCATCAGGTGGCGCACCAGAGCCATGACGCGTATTTCACCGCTAAGGAGGATAGAGGAATTGTACGCTATGAAGGGATATCAACCTGGGTCGAGCTGTATCTAACTTGAGTTGTGGAAGAGGGGTACCGATATCTCCATACCTATTAGAGTAAACTCGCCCTGACACATGTACATACACACGAGGCACACACATACAATGTTTGCTTTCTAACTTCTAGTTTGATTAATATATTACCTCTTTTGCTCAGAGAATAATACTATTATTATGCGTGTCTAATGAATATACTACCTGTTGTATAATGGGAACAGGATGTTCGGCACATGATTTTACACTTGGTTGGGCTGCCAAGAGAAGCCAAACCAATGGGGTTCAGTGCATATAAATTTCAAACTTTCCATATGCCCGAGGAGAGGAGGAGAAAAAGCGACAGACCCAAGAAGACACTCTTCTTTCTTTGTCTGTCTGTAATCAATATTTCAGGAAAGGTTTACCAGCGCAGCTGGAACGTAGACCAACACCCTTGGACAGTATAGGGGAAATATTTCTACCTGAAGTCTTGGACCTTATATCCTCTCTATCTCGAATGGTAGTGGATTGTGTTTCCAGAGAGGCTATCCTTGCCATGAGTGAGGTAATCAGGGACATTGAAGTCTAGTACCTGGCTGCTCTACACTGATCTAGTGGCGAGATGTCTGAAGTCAGACCTATGGAATTGGTCTGAGGGTGGAAACTGACCACATAGCTAGTATCAGTCTGAATCTGGTTGTGATGTATTAATAACAGGTGAAATGGATATGCACACCGGGCATCTTCTTCTTACTTGCAGGAACCTTCATTATCCTCGTTATTATTATTGACGCTGGTGTTTGCTGACGTGCTTGAAGTGCCGTGGAGGAGAAGAGTCGTTTTCAGGCAGCTGATCTCAACTCCAGTCTGGTGGAAGAAGCGGTCTTGTACAAAGAACTTTATCCGCCTATACTCAGGTGAAGAGGAGTTCCAGGCAGCCTAAGGAGAGATCAGGTGAACGATATTCTACCACCGGTATCCACATCACTCACCTACTGATGACTGACAAATTACTGGTGGAATGATGATCTGCTCCTCCAGAATCCTCGCACAAATACTCAGTGTTGTTTCTGTTTGTCTTGAGCTTGAACTTCGTTTTTTTTTTTTTTTTTTGTGGAGTCTGAATCTTGATTAAAGACTCGTGTTCTACCTATCTGAAAAGTGTTCTCTTGTCCTCAGGTGGTGATCTGTTTGTCTATAGTGATAGGAAAATAAGTCAGCGTCCGGGCACCGTCCCGGGGTCAACAAGGTAATAGTAGGCAGAAGTAAGAACCCAAAGGTCATGACAACCACTGAGATCTGGGCCAATGTTGTCACACGACACATGGAACCAAAGAAAAATAACCAACCAACAAACAACTAGTGTGTTCGACCAATAAACACTGAGGGAGATACCGAGGAGGGAATCCAAGCTCTTATAGACTGAAGGGGCTGATGTGCAATGAGGATAATCTGACGACTGACTGGCACCTTGCCGTCTTGACAGACGATAGTTTGTAAAATGGGGTTATACCTCTCTATAACACAAAGCCTGGGCTGAATTTAGAGACCATGTGTTGCCCATGCAGCATGATTCGTCTCTCGGCCTGTCTAGTTTACTCCAGAGGAAAGGTAACACCAATACGTCTGGAACAATACAAGCTGCAGAAGCTGCCGGATCAGCAAAATAATGCTCTGTCGGAGCTTTGATCCTAGACCAGTTGCCAACCAAGGCTTAGGGCCTGGTCTGCCCTGCCGTGACAATTAGTCTTTAGGCTGCATTTCCTTGCACTATGATAAGGCCTGTACCCTCCCAGTTGTGCTCCTCTGCCCAAAGCCGTTGGTACAATGTGGGGTGTCGGGTTTGGTAAGCACCGCCCAACATTCGGCGCTAACAGAAGCAGGTAGTACCGTCTACTGTCATACGGTAGCTCAGTCATATCTGACTAAGACCTGACACCGACTCTGATGACTAATTAACTAATAATTAAATAAAATCAGAATTAATTGGACAACCTGCATCTGAATAATCAAACCCTAATGTAATAAAACATGTCCAGGGAGCCACCATGTTGCTGTAGCTAGCCCAATGAGTATGTGTTTGAATCCTCAACCAGGCAAGGGTCTCTTTCCCCCCACTGAGGTGGTCTCTCTGGTTGACCGAGCCTAAAATTAGTACTAAGAAAGCTCCGGAGGGGTAAAGGTGGCTGGTGTTGAGTGTTGATTGGTCTAAAAACATGGGGCTCGCACCATATATCAAATACACCTTGTGGTAAGAAAAAGGATCTTTCATTTGATTTATATACAGGGTGTATTTTGAATGACTGTGCAGTTTATAAAAATATTGCCGTTTGAAGTCTTTGTATTTACCTATTATGTTGCATGAACAAGGCAAAGGGCGAATACAACATTTGGAATATTTTCAGAAACTGCAGTCATTAAAAATACACCCTATATCTGAACATGCAATCACGATGTTTTAAGTGAAGCTGAGTCGCAAAGACGACTTATCACAAACATCAGAAAGAGGCAGTCATCGTTTATTTGGCCACGTTATGAGAAAACAAAAAGTGGAACATATTGTGACAACTGGAAAGATTTGTAGAAAGAGAGATAGAAGAAGTCAGTATGAGAAGATTCTTGAGTCTTGTGTCATGGCACGGAAGGGAGTCAACACACAAATTAATCCATGATATCAGAGATCGTAATTTGTGGAGAGGCATAATTGCCCACACCAGCCGGCAAGGCACTCGATGATGATATTGGCTTGTATGGGTGGGCAAAGGCATTGTGGGAAGAGGTTATGAATGCAATTGCAATCCTGCATACACATTTGAAACACAGCTGCATGCAATTTGGAAACAGACTGCCTTGTGCTGGTTTTTATACAATGGTAAGAGTGCTGGTCATTCAGAAAGCAATGGCAAACTACTGAATGTAAACTTGCCAAGAAATCACAAACAGCAAAAGAATGCTGGAGTTGACTGCTACGTCTTGTAAATAGGTATGCAGCTAACTGTGTGGGTGGATGCATGTTTTACAAGGGCATGGCAGATGATATATAGTTACGTATCTTTGAAACATATACTCAGCTTTACTAGTATTTGCTGGGTGGTTGAAGTATAACATCCGCCTGCTGCAGTTTGTGATATAGCAAACACAGCTCAACAAACAATAAATATTGCAGCTCAACAAACAGTACAGATAAAACAACAACACAGGTCAACAAACAATACAACACAGATACGAAACAACACATCACAGCTCAACCAACAATAAAGATCAACGAACAACACAACTGAGCAAAAAGCACAGTTCACCAACAACATAGCACACAACCAACAAAGCACAATAAACACCACACCACAGTACAGCTCAACAAACAACACACAACACAGCTCAACAAACAATAGAGCTGGAAAAAAAACCGAAACCCAACACAGCTCAACACACAACGCAGCACAATAAACAATGCATCTCAATAAACAACAAAGTTCAGCAGACAATACATCATGTGATGGCGCCACATCGTGTGGTTTATTTTAGTTTATGTTGTAACCCTACACATAATCTCTCTCTCTCTCTCTCTCTCTCTCTCTCTCTCTCTCTCTCTCTCTCTCTCTCTCTCTCTCTCTCTCCTTGTATATGTATTTGATATGTGCAGTCATATCCTCATCAGATCAGCGTTGTTCTGACTACATCACGAACGAGTACTGATTTTTCTATAAAAGTATGAGTCTAGCATTAAGTGCTCAATATGTGTAAGAGGCATTTACTTGCTTTACTTATTTTGAAAGCATAAGATGCATTCTAGAATTCTCTGTCTGTCTGTCTGTCTGTCTGTCTGTCTGTCTGTCTGTCTGTCTGTCTGTCTGTCTGTCTCATTCACTCTCTCTGTTTTCACCTTTTCTTTGCTTCTCTCTCTCTCTCTCTCTCTCTCTCTCTCTCTCTCTCTCTCTCTCTCTCTCTCTCTCACTCTCTGTTTTTACCTTTTCTTTGTCTATCTCTCTCTCTGTATCTGTTTGTCTGTCTGTCTGTCTCTCTCTCTCACTCTCTCTGTTTTCACCTTTTCTTTGATCTCTCTCTGTCTCTGTCTCTGTCTCTCTCTTTCTGTGATATTTATGTGTCCTAGTTGTGTTAGTTCGTTCATAGTGTTTCACATCTGCCATCCTCTGTTGTACATGTCTAAGATAAGAGACACTTGTTACTTTAGTGTTACCGGGAAGCAAAGAAAGTAACACTAACCTACCATTCATATCATAAGATGCAGTTAAGAAAGACTGGCATGGGACTTGTTACCTCATCTCATAGAAAACTTTAGCTGGAAAGTCCAATATTTCATGAACAAGACTCATTATCATAATTCTCATGTGCGCTGACAAATGGCGTGTGTGTTCATGCATCTAGCAAAATCTTGGTCTTTGATGTTCTGGATCAATTCTGTTGAAGATATTCCTCCATAATGCCTACTTTGATCACCCATATGGAGAAGCTGGATGGGTCCTGCTTGCAGTTGCCATGTCAGGGGCCTGGTGAAATGATTTCATGGTCCTCATAACGTTTGACGTTCCCCTCTCTGAGTCTAAAACATCAGCCTTACGTACACAGTACATAAAGTTTTCAAAGCAATTATAATAAAGCGAAAGTTTATAAGTTCATTGACATTAGAGTTAAGCTTTTCGGTGTATCAGACATATTTATGGCACATTTCAGTAACATAGAAACTAACTATCACGTTACAGCAAATGCAGTAAAGGAAGGTACAGTTAAAATAGCTTGGTGTGCTACAAGAAGTTTATGTAGGGAGATTCAGTAATAAACACCACGTTTGCTACAGGAGTAATTAACGTGCCATCTCCTTGAAGACTCAGTGCACTTGTTAGTTTCCCTTTAACAGCAGAAAGCTGCAGTTAGTGTGGCCAGATGTTGTATAGTATGGTGAATACGTTATACGGTATTGTCTCTTTAATTACCAAACTTGAATGGAAGAACAGATGGAGCTCATCAAACATTCAGGGAAACAGGTGGCAAGTGACAGTAAAGAATATGTACAGCAGCATGGTCTGAATTATGACAGATCAAAGGAAATAATGAATGACCAAAAGAATAATGACTGGCCACAAGCGAAAATGGCTGGCCAAATCAATAATTGCATCATTGTTAAAAAAGAAAATGCTTCTATAAGAATTGAATACTATAACTACAGATATACCTCATTATTAATAAAACCTACAAGAAGACTACATTTAATTTTTTTTTTTAAATATTAGATCCATAGCATTGACCAATAACTAAACCATAATCAGTTCATTTTCAAGAGTTCTGGGGTGTAAGATAGCTTGTATACTTATCATGTGAAAAGATACACAAACAAAGCGACGGTAATATTTATCTGACAAGGTACCGATGTCAAAAGTTATGGGGTGTAAGATGGCTTATATACTTATCATGTGAAAAGATACACAAGCAAAGTGAATGTAAATTTTAAATGACAAGGTACCGATTTCAAAAGCTATGGGGTGTAAGATGGCTTATATACTTATCATGTGAAAAGATACACAAGCAAAGTGAGTGTAAGTTTTATATGACAAGGTACCGATTTCAAAAGCTATGTTCATTTACATTCCAAGATTCACTGCTATACAGCAAAACTGGTTCTATATAGCACTTCAGTACTATCTTTCTTACATTCAAGGCCTCTGTCTAGACAAAATTGTTAGGAAAGAAAACGTGTCCATGTGTAGATAGAACCCGTTGCCTTGAATGGAATCTGTCTAGAGGAGCAAGACACGCCAACCTTAGAGGTCCAAACCTGGCTGTGACACATTTCTCTTGAAAGAGGAATGAGGAAGAAGAAACAAATAACAGAATATTCAACAAAAACAGCCTGAAGATGAGCTGAAATTAGAACCAAACTCTGAAGATGATACTTTTCTGGTTAGTTAGTTGCATACACTTGAGAGTATGTCAGTTAATCCTAGCATTTTTAGTCTGTTGTTTTTTCTGTAGCAATTTTATGTTCAGTAGTTCACCATTGCTTTCTGAACGAGCGGCATTCCTACCATATTATGAAGACCAATGCAAGACAGTCTGCTGCCAAATCGCCTGCAGTTGTGAGGTGGTAAAGATAATAAATGAGAATAACGACAATTTTACTAGGGATATTCCGGTTGGAATGGGGTCTCATTCCCAAATACGCCCTCTAGAGGTAGCAATATACTGGCTCAAGAAACCCCCAAGCATTGAACAAGGCAAGAAGGAGAAGTCGTATGTGTCGGCCTAACGGCGCAAGAACGCAGCTGTGCTGTACACAGGCACAACGCAATCGCATCCGGAAAAAAAAAATAATTCCGGATGAACGCAGAAGAAGAAGAAGAAGAAGAAGAAGAAGAAGAAGAAGAAGAAGAAGAAGAAGAAGAAGAAGAAGAAGAAGAAGAAGAAGAAGAAGAAGAAGGCAAGAAAAGGGTGCAAGTTCAACACTAATATAGAAGAAATGTTTCCCACTAGAAGGCTGGGAGATCCGGGAAGTTCTACCACAGACACCCGAGTAACTAGTCACTTTACCAAGAAGGTGTGTCTATGTGTAAGTTCCCCGTCCCACATTTAATCTCCCACACACACACACTCACGCACGCACGCACACACACACACATATATAAACAATGACAAGTATCCACTGACATGCACAATCACTCTATTACATAACAGATGGTAACAACCACTGTCATATGCAACAACTGTATTACATAACAGATGGGAACAATCACTCTTAGACAAAAACAACACAATGAATCACTGCATTACATAACAGATGGGAACAACCACTGTTAGAAAACAACAGCAACCATAGATTGACTATACACATCAACTTTGGAACAAGCCGTTCACAATGAATTAACTTCAAGGCGTGGTGTAACCAAAACCAAACTACTGTATTGTGAAAGAATTTGGGTCCTGGAAAATACCTGTTGGTTGAACCACATGTACCACTACATGAACAGCAATGATCATATTAAGGAAACTCATTTAGGTTATGCAACCAAACCAGTTTGTTTTGCATATCCTTTACAGGCAACACTGTCAACAGCAGCATCTTTCAGCTGTCTGTTGATTTCTTGGCAAGATTACGCTCAGTAGTTTGCCATTGCTTTCTGAGCGGTCGGCTCAGTTATCCCGCAAGTCACCAGCGGGGGACGATTGGCTCCCAGCTTTCGCCCGCTACGAGACTCTGCGGGATAAACGGGATTACGGAGAAAGTGGTGTAACCCCTCGGCCAGAGAGACCGGCAACCAAAACAGTCCTCCCCAGAAATTGCAAAAAAGGTTCACAACAAACAAGTGTCACACACAAAACAAAGCAAGTGAAAAACCAATCCATACAAGACAAATATAAAGAAAATCTATCTAATCTGTCTCTGAAAATTCTTAAGTGACTATTGATAACTCCTTCCTCATCATGAATCTATCCAAAAGGTCTGGCCAAAATCCCATTCGCTATAATCCAGAAAACAGGGGATATATATATATATATATATATATATATATATATATATATATATATATATATATATATATATATATATATATATATATATATATATATATATATTCCCACGTATCCAGGGAATTTGGAATTGTACACACAAAAATGGGTAATACAACAGGATCAGATATCCAAGGCTTACAGCATGCAGGGAAAATCCATCATAATATCCACCAAGAATGTACTATAATCCACCCAGTAACAGCTACTAAGTAGCTGGGTTAGAGGCATTCCGGCGTGGTGTAACAGGTCGAGGTATAATTCTCCAGTTGTCTGTATTAATAAATCCAAGATTAGGCACAGAGTTCTTCAGTATCCCATGAATGAGGCAGGACATCGCAGTCGCCATAGTGTCTTTAAAAAAAGTAGTAAACCTGAAATTGGGCATACATTTCTGGCCCCTTGTTCTGGATAAAGATGTAGGCTATTTCCTTCTTCAGCTAAACATACGACTAGCATTGACCTTGAGTATAGTGCTTGATTGCCCATGGCTGGGATACGCTGGATGATGAGATTCAACAGAAGCTGGGAGTTCGCAAAAATAGTCGGCGAATCCATACTGTTAATTGCTAGTGAACCCCAGACTATCCATGAGCCTCTTGTATAGGCCAGTTGAACGTGAAAATCCGGAATTGGTTAGTAAATAGGGTAGAGCTCTGAATCCAAAATGGGCCAGGCAGATCCTCTGGCTCTGGCATACAATGTAAAGCTGAGCACCGTCAGGAAGCTCCCAGATGTAGGAAATCCACTTCAACATGGGCAAAGTCCAATAGGTACCCAGGCACTGACATACAGGTTCAGTGTGCGCGGCAGTCATCAGTAGCACTTTTTAAACTCTAGCAGGTTCATATTAGGGGTGGGCTGATATCCCAGTTTCCCGCCTCTAATTACAAGCATGTGGACTATAAATCCGGGGTAAATACTCCACCTGCATCTCTCAAGCGCCTACATAATGAAGAAAAAACCAGGATCGATATCATCTATATCTATAAAACACAATGTATGTATGTATGTATGTATGTATGTATGTATGTATGTATGTATGTATGTATGTATGTATGTATGTATGTATGTGTGTATGTATGTATGTATGTATGTATGTATGTATGTATGTATGTATGTATGTATGTATGTATGTATGTATGTATGTATGTCCGTTCTTTATGCGTTCGCGAACGGTCCATCCGATTGAGATGAAATTTTCTACATGTTTTCATTTCATTCCAGTGCAACCAACTGTCATAGTTTTTTTGTTTGTTTCAGCTATTTACTTACTAAAATTTAATATTTAAATTTACATTATCATTTCAATATAGCAAGGGGACTTAACATAAGAAAAGTTATTTCAAGGTGCAAACTTTTAATGTCATTGCTATTATTTTATATATAGATTGTTGCATTGTTTTCAAAGATTTATAAACTCTTTGTCTACAGTTATTTACAGGCATATGAGTTATAATAAATAATGATATAATCTTTAAGGCATTTTCAAATTTTTCATAAAAATAAAGCATCTATTTAAATAGTGAAAATTTTCTAACTCATCTTTTTATGTTTAAAGAAGTTATCTACAGTCATGTAGGTGATTAAAACAGTTTTCATTAAAAGTAATGGATGGTGTGTGGAAGGACATTCTTAAGGTAATTTTTTTTGTTATATGAATTTAATGAGACGCTCCCCGCCAGGAGCTGGGTGAAGCCGCGCCGGGTCAGATAGATAGACAGACAGACAGACAGAGAGATAGTCGGGAACGGGAGCTTACATGACTACTTATATGAATTAAATGAGATGCTCCCCACCAGAGGCAGGGCGAAGCCGGGCCGGGTCAGACAGACAGACAGACAGAAAACAGACAGACAGACAGACAGACAGACAGACAGACAGACAGTCGGGAACGGGAGTTTATATGACTACTTATATGAATTAAATGAGATGCTCCCCACCAGGGACTGGGTGAAACCGGGCCGGGTCAGACAGACAGACAGACAGACAGACAGACATACAGACAGATAGATAGATAGATCCCCGCCAGGGGCTGGGCGAAGCCGGGTCGAGTCAGCTAGTTAGTAATAACACCCATAATTTGGTAAAATGTATCATATTAAAAATAAAGCTAAAAGGAAAAAAGAAAGAAAGGTGTTTCCAGGTTCCTAGTACTCGTCGCCTACTGTAGAGTTTTGACTCACTCCAAAAGTGCGTTAGGTATCTACTCAATATGCAAATCCATTCGGGACTGATACTGGAGCTTCCTGAGGGGTCATTCACCTCCCAACCATCCAAACATCCTGATAGTACCACTGTCACAACATGGTCAGAATCCCTGAGACAATGGCCTCATGTAAACAATTCATAAAACTTTTTCCAAATCTACAAACATCATTAGGTAAGAAAAATGGCAGAAGGCTAGCTACCAGATCAGTCATCTCCTCTTGCATCATCCTAACCATCACCATCATCACCATCATCATCATCATCATCATCATCATCATCATCATCATCATCATCATCATCATCATCATCATCATCATCATCATCATCATCATCATGTGTTTGTCTCCACTGGGGTGAAATTATGTCGACTCCAGCTGTAACAATCACGAATATATATATATATATATATATATATATATATATATATATATATATATATATATATATATATATATATGTCAGTCAGGTCTTAGTCAGATATGACTGAGCTACCGTATAACAGTAGACGGTACTACCTGGTTTCTGTTAGCGCCGAACGTTGGGCGGCGCTTACCAAACCCGACACCCCACATTGTGCCAACGGCTTCGGGCGGAAGAGCGCAATTGGGAGGGTACAAGCCTTACCCTGGTGCGAGGAAATGCAAGCTAAAGACAAAATTGTCATGGCAGGGCAGACCAGGCCCTAAGCCTTGGTTGGCGACTGGTCTAGGATCGAAGCTCCGACAGGCGGACAGTTAGAGCATTGCTTTGCTGATCCGGCAGCTTCTGCAGCTTGTCTTGTTCCAGATGTAGGGGTGTTACCTTTCCTCTGGAGTGAACTAGGCAGGCCGAGAGAGGGATCATGCTGCATGGGCAACACATGATCTCTATATTTTAGCCCAGGCTTTGTGCTATGGAGAGGCAATAACTCCATCCCTGGTCTTAACTGGTCTCGGAATCAAAGCGAGAGGCAACTGTTACGGGTTATAAGTCCTTGTCAGTTGGCGTAGACATGGGGCGCCACGCGTTGCCTCTGACGGTGGGAGACACCTATAGGTGTCACTGATCAGCTACCGCCCGCCTCAAGCTGGGCAGCCCCCAGCCAATTGGGTGCTGATCCGCCACAGCCTGCCTGCTTCAATGGGTGCTTGGGGCTAGGACAAAATCTGAATCGCAGGCTGTAAAACCAATGCACCAGGTACAAACAAAAATAAAAATAGAAACCTCAAGCTACGGCTTGCAACCTGGAACGTGAGAACCATGTGTCCAGGATTTTCCACTGACTTGACCAATATTGACGATGTGAGAAAAACGGCTGTGATTGATGCCGAACTCAATCGTCTTAACATTGATATTGCTGGCCTGCAGGAGACTCGCCTCGCTGAGGAAGGGTCACTCAGGGAAAACAACTACACCTTTTTCTGGAAGGGTAGAGGGCAGGCAGAAAAAAGGCAACACGGTGTGGGCTTTGCAGTGAAGAATTCGCTACTGGGAATGATTGAAATTCCAGCAGGAGGAAATGAAAGACTATTATCCCTGCGCTTGGCAACCTCTTGTGGGTTTGCCACCATTATTACTGCATATGCACCGACACTCGATTCCTCTGATGATGTGAAGGATTTGTTCTATGAGGAGTTAGACTCCGTGATCAAGGCATTTCCAAAATCTGACTACATTTATATGCTCGGTGATTTCAATGCTCGTGTGGGCAAGGACTCGAGTTCATGGCCAGTGTCCCTTGGAAAATACAACATCGGTCGCATGAATGAAAATGGGCAAAGGCTGCTGGAGCATTGCACCAGTAATGACCTATGTATTACAAACTCTTTTTTTAAAACAAAAGAGATGCATAAGGTCACATGGAAACATCCAAGATCCGGCCATTGGCACCAGCTGGACTTCATCATCACACGGAGACAACATCTGAACCATATATCATTGACTCGTAGTTACCACAGTGCTGACTGTGATACAGATCATTCTTTGGTTGTTGCAAGAGTTAGACTGAGACCAAAGAGAATCTACACAGCTAAACACAAATCTAGCCCCAGGATTAATATTATTAACACTCATGATCCTGAAAAGTGCTTTCAGTTTCAACAGCAACTTGAAGACGCTTTCACTGATACACCAGAAAATTGTACAGTAAATGAAAAGTGGGGTCAAATTAAGGAAACTCTTTATAAAACTGCCGTAGGGGTTTACGGCACTGTGGATCATAAGAGGCAGGACTGGTTTGCGGCCAACAGCGAGACTCTGCAGCCCTTGATTGATAAGAAGAAGAAAGCTCTCTTAAGAAACAAGGAAAGACCAACGCGTAACACTCTGAGTGAGCTAAGGCAAGCTAGGAAGGATGTGCAAAAGGCTGCCAGGCAGTGTGCAAATGATTATTGGATCAAGTTATGTGAGTCCATTCAAATCGCAAGTGATAAGGGAGACATAAGAAGCATGTATGAAGGAATAAAGAAAGCCTGTGGTCCAGTGATCAAAAGAAGTGCACCGCTGAAAACCTTGACTGGAGAAGTCATCACTGATAAGAAACAGCAGATGGACAGATGGGTAGAGCACTATTTGGAGCTTTACTCAAGTGAGACCAAACTAGCGGATGATGCCCTCAACGCCATAGAGGCCCTGCCAACTCTTGACCACCTGGACACACTTCCCACCATAACAGAAGTTAAGTGTGCTATAAATGAACTTGCATCTGGCAAGGCTCCAGGTAAGGATGGGATTCCAATAGAGGTTATCAGGAGTGGGCAAGACACACTCACTCTACAGATCCACCAGCTAATAGAGCTATGCTGGCGTGAAGGACAAGTCCCACAGGATTTCAAAGATTCAAGCATCATAACACTGTACAAGAACAAGGGCTGATCGGAGCGACTGCTAACAACTATAGGGGTATCTCACTTCTGTGTATTGTTGGAAAAGTATTTGCCAGAATTGTTCTGCGCAGACTTCAAGTCCTAGGAGATCAAGTCTACCCCGAATCACAGTGTGGCTTTCGACAGAACCGGTCTACCACTGATATGATATTCTCATTGCGACAAATGCAAGAAAAATGCCGTGAACAGAATCAACCACTGTTTATTGCCTTCATCGACCTCACAAAGGCATTTGATTTGGTCAGTCGTGAGGGTCTGTTCAAGGCACTAAAGAAGATTGGCTGCCCACCAACTCTTCTGTCCATTGTGGAATCGTTCCACACAGGCATGAAGGGTATAATCAAGTTTGATGGTGCAACTTCTGAAGAATTTGAAATCAAGAGTGGAGTTAAGCAAGGTTGTGTACTAGCTCCCACCCTCTTTGGAATATACTTTTCACTTCTACTGAAATATGCATTTCGTGATCAGGATGGTGGTATATACATTCACTCACGCTCAGATGGCGGCCTCTACAATGCTCAGAGATTGAAGGCTAAGACCAAAATTAGGAGGGTACTGATCAGAGAGTTGCTTTTTGCAGATGATGCTGCAGTTACGACCCACTCTGAGGAAGAATTGCAATGTCTACTATCTGCATTCTCCAATGCTTGTTCTGAATTTGGTTTAACAATTAGCAAAAAGAAGACACAGATTATGTCACAAGGTGCACATGGGGTACCATCAATCTTTATTGACGACGCCGAACTAGAGATAGTAGACCATTTTACATATCTAGGATCAGTGGTAAATAGCAAATTATCCCTAGATCAGGAAATCAACATCCGGATTGGTAAGGCAGCAACAACAATGAACAGGTTAAGAAAAAGAGTCTGGGAGAACAGGAAGCTTACTGCCAAAACAAAAGTCCTTGTCTATCAAGCCTGTGTCCTTAGTACTCTTCTCTATGGCAGTGAAACCTGGACAACTTACTCACACCAAGAGAACAATTTAAACAGCTTTCATATGCGGTGTCTGAGAAGAATTCTTGGTATTAAGTGGCAAGACAAAATCACAAATACTGAAGTATTGGAAAGATCAGGTTGTGTGACAGTTTATTCCATGCTCAGTCTTCGTAGACTTAGATGGATAGGACATCTTAGGAGGATGGATGATGGTAGAATACCAAAGGATATCTTTTTTGGTGAATTACAGATGGGTAAGAGATCTCAGGGTCGGCCTCTACTACGATACAAAGATGTGTGTAAGCGGGACATGATTGATACAGGCATTGATAATGCACATTGGGAGCAAGTCGCCGCTGAACGTGTTGCATGGAGGGCAAATATCAGAAATGGAATAAAGTCAAAGGAGAAAATTATTGCAGAAAAGTCACACACCAAGCGTTTGAGACGTAAGATGGTGCATGATGGTGGAAATGACCACGTGTTCACATGCACCCACTGTGAACGGACATTTACAGCGCAAATTGGCCTTATCAGTCACACTCGCTACCGCCATAGTTAAAAGTTATTATGCCTTTTTAGAGCACAAACTATCGTCTGTCAAGACGGCAAGGTGCCAATGATGAAATGATATATATATATATATAACAAATAACAGATAAACTTGTAAGTCCCCTTCCAATACATGGTATGAACCATCTAGTGGGTATTACCCACCATCTGAAAACCAGAGTATAAGAACAGATGATTCTCTTCCCCTAGACTATTAAACGTAGGGAGTTTAACGAATGCTGTTTCACATCCAACCAAATTCTGCCATCATAAGAACTGCATTAACATCAAGAACACTCATGTAGTAAGTCAAGCACTAAGAATGTTGTTGGTAAATTCATGGACATAAATTATTAAACTAGACACCTACAACAGGGGTACAATGCAGACGGAGAATGCACGTCCTGCCAAGCCCATGGTTATTTGGTGCATGTTTTCTTTCCTCTCACCTGAGATTATATAACTAACTGACATTTCCTTCGTTCCCATAACATCATGTGTGAAAAAGACTACAAGACAATCGCACCTCTGTGTATTTACAACAATGTAAACAAAAGGTTATTCCCAAGTGGCAGAGAAGTCAAGTGCCAATATCTCTCCTGCATACAGATTATTTAAGTTGTACACAGATAGTAACATTTTTCCAGTATACGAAAAGAGGTGCATAATATCATATTATTAATATGCACTCAAAGAGAAAACACTTTATAACATAGAGACAAGTTGCAGATGATATGCATCTGAGAATAAAATATGTTCACAAAGCATATCAGAAATATTGCACATAGCAAAATTGAGATTGCAAGCATCAGGAAAGCGGTTCGACATAATGGCGTTGCGGCAGACCGCGAAAAAAACCCTTTTTTAAACCAACTTCTCAAAGTTTGAAAAAAAAAAATTTTAATTCCCCTTCT
>JACEFZ010003161.1:0-12336 GCA_014155875.1 Cepaea nemoralis
CCGCCATCACTTGAAGAATTGAGGAAATCCATTTTGAATAACATCACATAAAACCCCAGAAGACTATTGAGAAATCTGATCAACTTTAAAGAAAGCACTTGCAAATGTCGCCCGCGCTATCAGCAAGGCTGTTAGAAAGGAACATGAAGTCTTGGAGATTAGCGAGATCGCATTTTTAAAATGCTTAGTATTCAATGACGGTTTTTGCTCGTTTACGGGTAAAGACACATTCTAACGTTTTGCCAGCTAAAGGGTTAAGGGAGGCTTTATTAGTAAATGTAATAATGTCCCTACATTCGCAAATGGCTGGTCACGTGACGTTTACTACAGCCATCTTTTGCAAGATCACTCCATCGCTGCCTGGGGGTTGTGCACCCAGCAGCTTCTGCAGATCTATAGAGCACACTTTATTCACATGCTTTGAGTTTCTCAGTTCTATAATTTAGTTCGCAATGTTTTATATTTCATTTATTTAAAAATACCTAAAATTAGGTACAGCGGTATAGCGGCAGATTAGGAAATTACCGAAAAATTGGTATAACGGTCTGGTAGGGTTAATGTATCAAGTGCACTGACAACTAGCTTTGGTGATTTTGTTCTGGGTCGACTCTTGTCGTTTGTATTTCTACTTTAGTATTATATGTAACAATAGCAGACCTTGATGAACCACATCTAATGGTGTCCCAATGACGCCTGTTTGTCAATTCTAAGCAGAGATGTTCACATTTGAGTGTCGGGGGGGGGGGGGGGGGTAAAAATCAATGCAGAATTCGAAAATCCGTCTCAACATATTCAAACATCTTAGAAAATAAAATTACTTACTGTGTATCATATAGTTAATTTACTTCAGAAAAGTCATTGTCACTTCAGAAAGAAATTTTCAAGGAATTTGCGGGCCAAAATATATATACTTCATCTCTTAATTTAGCTTCACTTTCTGTTTTGAATGCCTCATCTTTCACTTTGACAAAGTAAAACAACATTCTTACTGCAATGACTGCCTGATGTAATGGTGATTTGTGCACATCTATCCCACTCACAGCTTGAGTACTTGGTGTATCCACCCACTTTTAGGTTACATCAACAGTTGTGTCTTGCATATTTCTTGACAACTAGAGCCAGTCGATATTTTCAAGTGTCAGTACACCATAAATTTAAGATTTTAAAAAGTCCCTTAAAAGAAAGGCAGCACAAAGCACGGACTGTAGCTCTAGCGACAACCCACAGGAGTTTCTAATCGACTAGGCCCAGAATCGAACCCACAACCTTCAGAACTCTGGTCAAACAGCTTGACCACTTCTCCACTATTTGGTATTTCTAGTAAACGTTTTATGCAGTTTGTTCATGTTTGACTTTGTTTATTTGCAGGTTTGATCCGTCTGGTGTCCAAGCACAACTCTCAGCTGATCTATACTAGGGCCACCAAGGGTGATAAGGATGATGCCCCTGCATAGTTTTATCTTTCATTAAACTGATCTAAACGATATAACATTGATTTGGTTTGTTCACTGTTAGCGTTCAGTCACTGCATGATTTTGTGTAACTTGTTTAGCTAATGAAGATGAAGTTACATGCTTTTGTTATTTGGTAGTGTCCAGTGCACCGTCGGTGGTATACCGTTCCTCTAGGGTTTTTGAATATAGCCTTCATCTGAATGAGTTTTCTCCTGTTCAGTCTCTAGTCTATAGGTAATATGTGGTGGATGGTTGTTAGCAGCAGGTTGTTAGACATTATTACATTTTCACTACATAATTTGAGACACCCAGGTCAGACAATTGTCAAAATACATTACCTTGGTCGCAGTATGCGTTTGCGTCTCCTGATAAACTGGCTTCCGGACCACGCAGAAACGCTTGTCCCCCTTTCTTGAATTATGTGTATGTATACATATGGATGTGTGACGAGGGAAATGTTGAGAACCACAGTTGTCTGGGGAAGACATGCATGGCATATCCTTCCCCTTTATCCTCCTTTGGAACATGGGTGAGCAACTTGTTTTTTCAACTCCTGTGATTTATTATATGTTTGCGTTTGCTCGCTTTGGACTCCAGCGTAGTCCATACACGCTAATTCTAGTCATCAATCATCATCAGGCGACCCCACTTCAACTTCAGAGCTGCTTGTAATTTACGAGAAGTCAACATTTTAGTCCGGTGTAGAGGTTGAACCACTTACCTCTGCATAAGCACATCGGATGTTTGAGAACGTGTATTCTTATCCATTTGACCATGCTAACCTATAACTCTTCTTCTCTGGGTGTAACTTGGACTTTCCTATATGTTGCATATCCCTTACAGGACGTTAAGTCAACATTAGCCTTTTTCAGCTGCTGTTGATGTACTAGGCAAGATTACGCTCAGTAGTTTGCCATTACTTTCCGAGTGAGCGGCTCACATACCCCCGTGAGTTACCAGCGCGGTTCGAACCGCTACCGGCTCGACGCAGCTGCGTTACTCACGAGAGTATACAGGCTTTCGACAAAGGCCGGGGAGCCAGCCGTTTTAACTGGTGAAAGATATTTGGGTCAAAATCATCATCAGGCCCCCCCACTTCAATAACATATTTGAAATTTTAAACGAGAAGGGTCCAAATTTTATCCGGTGTAGAAGGATAAACCCACTTTACTTATAACACCCCCCGGCCGGCTTCGAGGAACGGGGAAATTTCTTCATCACTTTGTCTGCTTGCTATAACTTCTTCTTTTTCTGGCTGACACTTGGGCTTCCTAGGCGGGTTGGGAGCATCCTTTACAGGACTTAAGTAGTCTTTAAAAGCCTCGTTTCACGCTGTTGTTGTCTGTCTGGTCAAGGCTTACCCAGTCCCTGTGGGCATTATTTTATCATTACGGTCATATACCCCCTTTAAAGTTACCATCGCGGTTTCCCGAACCGTTTACCCAGCCTCGGACGGCAGCTGCGTTACTCACAAAAAGAGTAAAAAAGGGCTTGCGACAAATCGCCCGGGGTTCCCCCAGCTCCTTAACTTGAAAAAATATTTAGGCCCCTTTATTATTTATGAAGATGCAGTCACAGAGATGAACATATTTTGGCATATAAGACAACTGGTGCCGGATAAAGGTATTTTATTCGTTTCCAGCATAGACTGAACATTTTTTATTTATAACTAGCTGACCCGGCCGGCTTCGCCCAGGCCCTGGAGGGGATCTATCTATCTATCAGTCTGTCTGTCTGCTTGTTTGTCTGTCTGTCTGTCTGTCTGGCTGACCCGGCCCGGCTTCACCCAGGCCCTGGTGGGGGAGCATCTCATTTAATTAATATAAGTAGTCATATAAGCTCTCCCGTTCCCGACTATCTGTCTGTCGTCTGTCTGACCCGGCTTCACCAGTCCCTGGTGGGGAGCACTCTCATTTTATTCATATACGTAGTCCCATATAAGCTCTCCCGTTCCCGACTATCTGTTTGTCTGTCCTATCTCTGTCTGTCTGTCTGTCCCGGCCCGGCTTCACCCAGTCCCTGGTAGGGAGCATGTCATTTAATTCATTCATATAAGTGTCAAATAAGCTTCCGTTCCCGACTATCTGTCTATCTATCTGACCCGGCGTGGTTTCGCCCAGCTCCTGGCGCACAGTAACTTAAAAGAATGTCCTTCCACACACCATTCATTATTTTTAATGAAAACTGTTTTTAATCACCGACATGACAGTTGATAAGTTTTGTAAGCAGTAAAAGATGGGTTAAAATGTTATGCATAATGCATTATTTTTATGCAAACTTTAAAAATACCTGAAAGATTATATCATTATTTAATATAACTCATATGCCTAAAAATAACTATAGACAAAGAGTTTAACAATAGTGCAGGTAAGTCCAACAATATGACTATAAAGTATATAGAAATGTTATTAAAAGTTATGCCCCTTGAAATAACTTTTCTAGAGTGAAGTCCCCCTGCTATATAGACATTATATAATGAAAATGGAAAAGTAAATGTTATTAAATAAGTAGAAGATTTTACATTAAGAAATTATTATAGTCGGTTGCACAGGAATGAAAGGAAGACGTGTAGAAAATTTCATCTCAATCGGATGTACCGTTATCGAACGCATCCAAGACCCACAAACCCACAAACATACACTCTGTTTTATAGATATAGCTTCCGTTCCCGACTATCTGTCTATCTATCTGACCCGGCGTGGTTTCGCCCAGCTCCTGGCGCACAGTAACTTAAAAGAATGTCCTTCCACACACCATTCATTATTTTTTAATGAAAACTGTTTTTAATAACCGACATGACAGTTGATAAGTTTTGTAAGCAGAAAAAGATGGGTTAAAATGTTATGCATAATGCATTATTTTTATGCAAACTTTAAAAATACCTTAAAGATTATATCATTATTTAATATAACTCATATGCCTAAAAATATCTATAGACAAAGAGTTTAACAATAGTGCAGGTAAGTCCAACAATATGACTATAAAGTATATAGAAATGTTATTAAAAGTCATGCCCCTTGAAATAACTTTTCTAGAGTGAAGTCCCCCTGCTATATAAACATTATATAATGAAAATGGAAAAGTAAATGTTATTAAATAAGTAGAAGATTTTACATTAAGAAATTATTATAGTCGGTTGCCAATAGATGAAAGGAAGAAGTGTAGAAAATTTCATCTCAATCGGATGTACCGTTATCGAACGCATCCAATACAAAAATCCCCACACACAAACAAACATACACTCTGTTTTATAGATATAAATAACTTACTTAGTTTATAATACCTATAAAACATAGGAGGTAGCACCTAATAAATTCTGCAGCAGTTGAAAATCGCAAGGAGTAGGTCTTAAGTCACTACCCTGGTAAAATTGTTAGAAAAGAAAATTCACTCGACACCAAAAAAGTCTTCTGAATATATAGTCTTGGATGGACCAATCTGCCAATTTGTGTCATGTCGTATGCGGAATCCGCTCGCTTGTGACCCCTGAACAAAAAATCTGTTTACAGATTTTGATTGCACCTACCCCGATTGCAACCTCAAGGAGATGTAATATTAGGGTACATCACCGAATGATAATCCTGCATCTAGTCGGCCATCAAAGCAGCTGCCCACGGTTTTACCCTCTGTCCTATTAATCCGAAGGTGATTGTTGCCCATATGGGGTAATAGATAATGTTCAAGGAAGGGCATTACAGTGATTTATCAGTAAAACTGAACCATTATACTAGCTGTCCAAGATGGATCTTCCGATGCATACATTGAGGTCGAGGGAAGTGCGTCACAAGTAGTTTGACACTTCAAGATAGTGTTGGTTCGATTGTTTGCACACACACAATTTCCAAATTCGGCCTCATTCAGCCTGCTTCTTTCAGCTGTGGTTATTGCTGAGGTCCGTGGTTTTTGTGGGTTTATTCGCCCTGATTCTTGTCTTATGCGCTCTTACGAGTTGGTCCTGGCCCGGACTGGTTGTATCGGCTTTTGTGTCTGTGATGTCTTCTGGGGGGTTGGTCAGCGATTGTATTTTGTGCCTGTCTCCTCTGGTGGTTTCTTTTGTTAATGAAGGCTCCTAGCTTGACTGGTTGCAGTCCTTATACAGACTTTTTATTCGATATTTTTTCCTCGTTTTTTTGTAATGTCTGTAGAAGCTTTTTGATGTTATTTACCTTCTTGCGTTTTTTTTTCGCATGTGAGTTCTTGGTGTCTTTCGATAGGGTCAGCTATATAATACTCGAGTCGAGGTAGGCCTCACTGTCATAGTGTATCTCAAGTATTCTTTCGGTTTCCCCCTGAGGTTTTTGGGCTTCTTTTTTTCTTTTTCTTCCCGCTGCCTTCTGAATTCCTTGTGCCTGATTCCCTCTAATTCTCTCTCTTTGCCGCTTCTTTGCACTCCTCCAAGGTAGGTCCACTCTCGGGCCACTCAATGCCGTCGTCAGGGTACTCATCTTGGCTTTCTTTGGCTATCTGGCGGGATGTTGGTTTCCCATGTCTCGGGCGTCGTGGTTCGGCTGCTGGTTTTATCTTGCGGTTCCGGCTCGGTTTTTTTGTTGTTGGGTTTCATCTTGCGGCTTCTGTTGATTTGTTTTGAATTTTCATTTCAGCTTTTAGCCGCTCTCTCTCCGCTTTAATGTTGCGTAGCATTTCTTTGTTTTCCTTCTTCATCTCTGCCATATGTTCCACTTCTTACTTGATGTTTTGCTGGATCTCCTTTATTTCAGCAAGCAGCTTTTCATTGTCGCTGGTTGGTGCCGGTGCTGAAGCAGCTTGAATTGGTTCTTTAGCTCGTCTATCTGGCTTTGCAATTCTCTTTCAGCTTGTGATATACCCGAGGCTGTCTCGTTCCTCCGCATTGCGTTCTTATAGTTTTTGTGGTGATGGCGAACTTTAAGACGTCTCTGTGTCTTTGGAGGTACAGACAGCCAGTGTATCTTGCTCCATGCTTGCCCAGGCAGTATGCGCACTTTGTTATTGGGTGCTCGGAAGTCCTTGGCCAACGGACACTCCTTGAAGGCGTGGTGATAGGCGCAGTACCGGCAGATTTCCGTCTTGCTGCGACATGCTGCTCTACTGTAACCGGCCTTCTGACATCTAGAACATTGATTCTCTTGGGACGAATCTCTCTGGCTGTTGTATATTCTTGTTGATTGATATTGTGGTCGCATCTCGCTGACGTCATCATCACCAAGGTTGTAGGAATCTTGGAGTAGGTGAGGAGCCGCTCCGCCTTCAAAAATCGTATGTGGAGATTCTCTTCTCGTAGCTGATTCAGGATTTCTTCGTCTGATAGCTCCACTTGGATCCGCTTGACTTGATTGTCGGTGTTTCCGACTCGGGTGTCTTTCTTCTCTCTTCTCTCTCTCTCTCTCTCTCTCCCCCCCCCCCCCCCGGCTTCTTAGTAAGTTTGGCTCTTGTTTGTCTTGGGTTGTCGTCGTCCTTCCTCGTGGTAGCTTCGTTAGAGGTTGCTTGGGGTCCTTGTTTGCTGCAGCTCGCAGGTAGATTCTCTCCTCTCGTCGTCTTGTCGGCTCCCACGCTGCACAACTTGGTTGCCACGTGTCATTTTCCCTCGTATCAGATTGCTTGACTTGTTCAGGTGACTTGTCGTATTAGAGCTCGCAGTTGCCAATGTGAGTGTCTGACTTCGACTAGTATATGTGTCATGTTTATTTTTTCTATACAGATTTCATTGAAGATAACGGGTTGTATCTCTACCTAGATAGCGACCTGTTCTTTGCAATTTCCAGCTGTCTTTGGATTTTTAACGTTACACACCACCTCCTGTATTTTGCCCTTATTCGAGAGAGTGCACCAATGTTTGGAAACAATTTTCAACGCTGTGTTGAGATCAGTCTCTGTACATTCTGCGGACATTGTACATTGTCGGCCACGACTGTTCTCTCTCTTCTCCCACCCTGGACAAGTAGAAACGTCTAGTAGGAATAGCAATCCACTCAATAATAGCGTCCCACTCCGTCAGCATAACATAACAGTGCGGTCTAGTCACAGCGACACTCATGTGGGGGTGAGATGGTCAACAGACTTGCTGAAGCAGGAGTCTCAAAACAGCAAATGAACAGACCTTGCTGTATCGAAAATAGGCAGACCTTACAGTAGCGAAATGACAGCTTTTACAGTAGTGAAAAATGGACATACCTAGCAGTCGCGAAAAAGAACAGATTGTAGTAATGTAAATAGACAGACCTTGCAGTAGCGAAAAAAAAAAGAACAGCCTCGGCAGTGATGGAACGTGACAGATTTTGCAGTTACTGTTATCGAGCTGATGTCCGAAAGAAAGTAACGTGAAATATGGCACGTAGCTCGACAAAACTATAATGATCAGTCTGAGATTCTGACCTGCCGTTCCAAATGTTTCGTAGTGAGGCTCTGTCGTAATTTAAAGGTGACAGGTCAATGTCATCATCATCATCAAGTGCCCTGCCAGCTAGCGTAGGAATTCATGTCTCTCCACAGACCCCGGTCTTTTTTATGTTGCATATCCCTTACAGGACGTTGCAGTCAACACCAGCATTTTTCAGTTGCTGTTGATGTACTAGGCAAGTTTTACGTCCAGTAGTTTGCCATTGCTGCGCACGTATAAAATCCCATGGCAGTTGGAAATCGAAAAAGAGTAGCCTAAAGGCGCTGCCCTGGCAAAATTTCGAGTTAAAAATCTACCCAAAGTATTTCAGGATCTTCACCGGCGCTCCGAAGTTCGTGCACTGAGCTGAGTTTCTACAGACTCAAGTTTGAGTTAGGAGGAGAACGGAGCACTTAATGGGTTGCATCCGTTTGACGTGATGTTGATCCTTCGACATAACTAGACACATGCGCGAGTCCAACAAATACATTCATATATACTTATGACATGGACGAGACAGGAACACTGAGCTGATCCACGACACTGGTGATCGAGTGAAATGGCGAGTCATGACCGCCCACGCTTTCCGGCATGGCACATGATTGATTGATTGATTGATACTTATGATAATGTGACATCTATGGCATAGTGCATGTGGGGAACGTTAGATTTTTTTTTTATTTTTTAAACCTTTATTGAGTGTTAAGAACCATTTGCATTTGTATTGTTCGTGTTGTTACAGAGCGTTGCATGTGGAAGTGTAGGTGACATATGCGCAAATTTTTACAACATTTGTTTCAACATTTTTACATTTGAAATGGGGGGTAACGAAAAACGAGTACAAACAACAACAAGACGATAGTATACCATTTTTCCCCCTCTGCCACCCTCTCACCTGTCAGCTCCAACCCCACCAATACCATCATCACCGCTTGGTAATGAGGAAAATGGCAGTAAAACTTGTTGGAACCAACCGGTGAAGGCAGCAGCAGCATCAAAACCAACAGTATCGAAAACATTCCTTCATTGACATTGTTGTAAGGAAATATTTTAAAACAAAAGCGTGATGGTAGTGCGTCGTTGTTATTTCCCCTGCCGCCTCGCTCTCCTGTCAGCTCCAAAACTCCTACCAAATACCATCACCACCCCTCCGTGATGATGAACATGGCGGCGTAGAACCAATCGGTGAGGGCGGCAGCAGAAAAACAACAATTACAGTATCAAAAGGTGGGAAAGGGGGATGTGACAGTTTACGGGTTTACAAAGCCATATATATTAATAATGATTACAATGATAATAATGCAAATAAACACCCAAATACATAAATAATAATAATGACAAAGAATAAAAACTGCTAAGAGTGATAAACAGTAACATTTAACAGCAATGATAATAACAGCAATGATAATAATAGCTACAATATGTGATTCCATTTGCTAAAATGATTTTTCTTAGGAATGGTGTTTACATGAAATACATCTATAATAATAATGACATAGAATAAAACTACAAGGGTGATAACAGCAATGCTAATAAGACGCAATGATAAAAATAGTTATGATAATTGATCACATTTTCCAAACATGTGATTCTATTTGCTAAAACGATTTTCTTAGGGATGGTGTTAAAACATGGCAGGTACATACAGCAATTGCAAACCTGCACTGTTCAATAATATAGTAGGTGTAAAGGGAGTTGGTTATCTTTTTTCTCCTTTTTTTTTTTCTTAATTGTAAGGGTTCATTCATTTTTTCCCTTTCTTTTTTTTTTTTTTTTTTTTTTTTTTTAAAATAAACAAACATTGTATCAACATAAATATTTACAATCTCATTGGTTTGGTAAACATCTGTGATTTTGTGTTCCTTCATTCTGTGTGTTTACTCTGGAGATATCTGTGATATTTTGTGTTTACAACATAGGAAATTTACCCATTGGCATATTCCATTCCTTGAACACATTTACATTTGAATGGGGGTTAAACAAGGAAAAGGGGAAATCTTTACATTTTTGTTTCCCTTGCCATTCTCTCACCAATTTGTTCCATTCCACCAATGCCTTCATCACCACTATCTGGGCAATGATGGTAAAGGCAGGATAAATATTTGAACCAAACCGGTGTGGGTATCAGCAAAGGCAACAACAACCATGAGCGAGGGGAGGGGGGCACATGGGAAAAGGGTTTTTGTTTTATTACTAATGATGACAATAATAATAATGACAAGAAGAGACATTCATTCATTCAGTAGCATGTCCTTTGCAGAACCTCGCTTCCATAACAACCTTCCGGAAAACCTCTCGATCATAAGCAATATGTCCCGCGTCTGATACACCCATCTGGAGATCATCCGCCACATCCTGCACCCATCTTCTCTTTGGCCTTCCTCTTCCTCTCTTCCCAGGCATATACCCCTCCATTATTGTTCTCTCCAGACTTTCGTGACGTTTCAAGTGACCAAAATATTTCAATTTTCTTTGTTTTATCGTCTTTAATAGCCAACCTTCTTCAATATTCAACCCTTGAAGTATGGATGCATTTGTTCTTTTCTTTACCCAAGATATTCTTAGAACTCGCCTAGAAGAGACATACTGAGGGTAATAACAGCCAGTATAAAAACCAGCAATGGTAATAATAGTTTGAAAATGATAACCTTTTTACAAAATTGTGATTCCATTTGCTAAGATGATTTTCTTTGGAATGGTGTTCACATAGCATAGCAGGTACATACAAAGGCAAACTGCTGTTTTTAATAATAATTGGAGTAAAAGAAGTTGATATTTTGTCCTCATTTCCCCAAGCATTTGTATTAAAAAAAATTTTTTACAGTATCATTGGTTTGGTAACCATATGTGATTTTGTATTCATTTGTTCAACACTCACTCACATGATTCACAGGGGGTGACAAAGAGAAAGGGAAAACTTTACATTTTTGTTTACTTTGCCACCCACCCACCAATTGGTCTCACTTCACCAATCCCTCATGACCACTCTTACTGATGGTACAGGCAGGATGAAGTGTTTGAACCAAACCGGTGGGGGTAGTAGCAAAGGCAACAAACAATAAGCAAAAGGGGGCACAAGGGAGATGAAGTTGTTAAATAATAATGATGATATCAATGATGCTTATAAAATTACTGTTTCTAAGGATACTAGGGTAGGGTAATGATAGTGATAATATTAATAACATATAATAAATAATAATAAAAATAATAATAATAATAATAATAATAATAGTAATAAATATATTGATAGTAATAATAATGATATATTCATAATTAAAAAATATTTAAAATAATAATAATAATAATAATAATAATAATAATAAATATATAGTAATAATAATAATAGTGTTGATAATAGTATGATAGATATGTGACTCCATTTACTAAAATGATAATCTTAGTAATGGTGGTAGTGTAGCCTAGCAAATGCATTTAAAGCAACATTCAATAATTTAAAAAAATTGGAATGGAAGGAGTTTTTCTTTTCTCCTTTTTTTTCCCTTTCCCTTATCCATAAGGGCCACTTCTTCATTTGAAGTAAATAAACAAACATTTATACTTCCACAAATCCTCACATGAGGGATTAATCATTGGTCTTGGTGACCATTTCTGATATTTTATACTCATTCACTCCTCATTCACTCACAGTTTCTTTTTTCTTTCTCGCACTCATGCATATCAAATTTGTAATACAATAAGGAAGAATACATATGATTTCATCTGGAAAGAGTTGTGATATTTTGTACGTGTACATAAATGATATTAAGTGTGTGTTATATGTGCGGTGTTTGTATCTGGCTGAGTTTCTACATGTCCATATGAGATGTCTGTAGTAAGAAAGAGCTGTCAGTAGTTTTGTATGTATGTCTTTTGCTATCTTTGGTATAGTATTGAGAAAAATTGCTTTATATATGTCGGTTTGTTTGCCTGTGTGTGTTTGTATGAGGTGTTTGAGTGTTGCGAGTATGGCTGTAATTGTTGGACATGTATAATAAATGTGTTCCTCTGTCTCTTGTGTGTTGTTTCTACATAATTGACATTGTGATGTTTGTTTAGATCTGTGTGCTTCTACCTGTGTTGTCGGTGTCATATTGTATATCAGTCTATATGTGATCTCCCTAGCTTTTGGTGTTATGTGTTTGTTGTGTAGGTTTGAAAAAGGTGCATGTGAAGTCAGACATGAAGTATTTGTGTCCTCTTTTGATCCTAAGTTTGAGTGGTGGTGCTTGCTCTCTAACTAACTGTTTGTATATTTTGTGTGTTGTTTGCTGTATTAAATGTTCATGTCTTTGTATTGCCTGTATGCATGTCTGATAGAATGTTGGCAGTGTTCCCTGGTAGTGTGCAGTTGCATTGTTAAGAGGTGTGAGGTGTTTAATGTTGTGTGCTATATAATATAAAGCTAATCTATGTTGTTCTGGATGTTTGATGATTTTGCCTATGTAACTAATTCTAAGTGACAGTATTTTTGTGTGCACGTCTTGTAGTCCAATACCTCCTTGCTGTTTGTCTTGTATGAGAGTTTTG